>JAIKVB010001592.1:0-11947 GCA_024679045.1 Phytophthora brassicae
TGAGGAAGACGAATCCAAGATGGTCGAACGTCCGGTCATTCATGACTCTGATGATATTCAGCGACTGCTTTTATCTAGAACAGACGCTGAGACTAGCGACGGCCGACGTAGTTTCGACGCCGATACCGTCGCTTCCAGCACTAGCGCCAGGCGCTCTACACCAGCCCGTCGCTGCCGGCTCCGCTGCGCAGGCAGTTACGGGTCTAACTCGCGATCAGCTTATCCAGGCTGCTCCTGGAGCACCTTAACGCGAACCAAGTTCTGCTTTCGCAGATCTCGGCAATGTCGGCGTCAGTGACGTCCCTCCAAACCCGCCTCGCCCATCCACCTCCCGACGTCACACAGGGCCAGCACCTCATGCGGGTTGGGATGTCCATTCGGGCGCCAGGCACCTCCAATCCCCGACACCCGGGTGGTATTGACGGGTGCCACTCCGCATCTGAATCCCGGCCTGCCCCAGGGTACCACACATCCTTGGCACGGCCACGATGCGACCCCTGCACGCCATGGCAGTGAACCCCCGCGGGACTATCAACCTAGTTCATATCACCGCGCCAGGCGCTTCGATCGCGTTCTCGATCCCGTTCAAGATCCCCCCAGCAAGGTGGTACCTCCCTGAGTCACGCTCACCGTCCATCCGCGTGACATCGCCGCCGATCGCGGTCACGCTCCCGAGTATTGACCGCCGGCGATCACGTTCAGGCAGAAGGGACCTCCAATCCTCATCGGTGACTCGTGTACCCCAGGGGCACAATCCGACCAGGAACAGCGTATTGCGACCCTCCACGAGCGAACTCCGAGTCCACCACGCCGCCCGCGTTGGACCACGGTTCTACGACCAAAATCCAGGTACGTATGACACATTTCTGCGCTTTACTAACATGTTGCCGCTCGACAAAGCTTGTTTATACTCGGCCAAGAGCGGTTTCGCGGTCAGTATCATGCTACCAAGGTGACAACGAAGATGCTGTTTTCGGTTCTTTTTCAGCCGGCCTTTCGACCACTTCCTTTTCTCTAATTACCACGGGGGGAGGGGGGTTCCGCCAAGTTCGTACCGTTGTACACGAGGGCTCCCAATAGAGCGGCTCAGAGCCGGCCCCCACGCACCAGATCTGCCGGACCGACCAGTTGCACCAGGTGCTTTTTACGATCCAAGACGCTTCTACGCAGTGGTACCCAGTCGACCTCGCCGCCATCTTCTGCGCCGTACACGGTGATTCGGTTCAATCGCTGAACCATTCTATGCCGTCTCAGTTGCTGTATGCGAAGTGGAATCTGTACCAAGCCATCTTCTCGGACGTCTTTGATGACGTCCTCCATGGGGTAGACTTTTGCGATGTGGCTCCGCGATCCCCGGGCTCGCTTCGGCGTGACTCGCCGGTCTACAAACGTTTCGTCACCAACGACGCAGTCGTGCACTCAGTCTTTCATAGCGCTTCGAGCACAATCCAGATCCCACGCGGCTCCAGGAGCCCTCCTAAACTGGAGAATGCCGCCATCGGGTGCCTCGTGCAGCAGGACCTGGGCCTGCCTCCACCTACACGATAAATCCCCCGCGGATTCGCAGCCAGATCCCGGTAATCGATGGTACTCAAGTAGATGTTTGGTTCCAGACCGCCAAGGGCTGCACATTCGATAAGTGCAAGCACCGCCACATCCTTCATCGAATACCGCCCGACGTGTTGTTATGAATCTCTGAGGTCCATCCAGGCTTACAGTCCGCCCACCCGGAGCGGGACTTAGGCATTTGGGGGAGGCAAACAGGAAGCGACGAGGTCGCCTTCACGTAATTCAACATCGAATGTTTCGTTTCCTCCCCTGTGTTCTACTGCGTCTGACGCCAAGTTTTCATCTCGAAACATCGTCCCGAGATTTGCTGTCGCTTCGCCGGACATGCCCGAGTCTGACGCCAAGTTTTCATCTCGAAACATCGTCCCGAGATTTGCTGTCGCTTCGCCGGACATGCCCGAGGCATTGGTGCTCAGTACACCGGTCTCCATAATCCTGATGTGCCTGGCACCCCAACTTCCGTGAATGCATGGTGCTCAGTACACCGGTCTCCATAATCCTGATGTGCCTGGCACCCCAACTTCCGTGAATGCTTAAACTCAGCGCTCAGAGCGCTCTGCATGTAGGTCATCGACCTCGCTGACCCACATAAACCCGGAGTGCCTGGTACCCCGCCTTCATCACACCATGACAGGGTCGACGAGCAGAGTGTTTCCCCTATGCGTCGTACGTGGGCCCGCCAGGTCCATATGCGCCGGGCACACAATTTTCATCATCGAGTGATCCCCTTCCAGAGGTCCATCGGTGTCGCATGCTGGCTTACGTGATACCCGTGTGCCTGGCACTCAGACTTCACCACACGATGAGCTGCTCGACGCTCAGAGCGTTTCGCTCACAGGTCCATTGGCGTCTTACGCTGGCGTACATGGTGCTGGTGTGCCTGACACTCAGACTCCCTTACTAGATGAGCTGGTAGACGCTCAGAGAACATGGTGCTGGTGTGCCTGACACTCAGACTCCCTTACTAGATGAGCTGGTAGACGCTCAGAGCGTATAGCCCCAGGCCCATTAGCGTCTATGCTGGCTTGTATCGTGCTGGTGTGCCTGGCACTCAGACTTCACCACAGGATGAGCTGCAGAACGTATCTCAGTATAGCCCCAGGCCCATTAGCGTCTACGCTGGATTGTATCGTGCTGGTGTGCCTGGCACTCAGACTTCACCACAGGATGAGCTGCAGAACGTATCTCCCACAGGCCCATTCGCGTCTTACGCTGGCTTACGTGGTGCTGGTGTGCCTGGCACCCAGACTTCGCCACAAGATGAGCTGATCGACGCTCAGCGCGTTTATCCCATAAGCGCATTGGCGTCGTGCGCCGGTCTGCACGACACGGTGCCTGGTACACAGGCTTCCCCTTCTAAAGCGGTCCTCGACGCTCTGAGCGTCTTCGTTACAGAGCACCCGGCATCATACGTTATTAACGCAAACATGTGTTCAGTCTGAGATCACAAGGGCCGGGTCATCGTCAGCCGTTAAACTCGATTAGACATTTCAATCGAGTGCGTTCGCATTGATACCGAAGCAAGACAAGCCGCTGTAGGTGGATGGTCGGGCCATTCACGATCTTTAAGCTCCTGATGGACTACCCGTCATCGTGCAGACAGCCTCAGAGGCCTCCCCCGACGCAACCTGGAATCCGTTCGTCTCTATTGCGCGGCGTATTGCGAACTTCGTCGCCGGTACCCTGGGTATCCCATCGATGCCATGATCGCAGATACCGCCGAGGCATTCACCACGTGTCTGAACACACAGATCATGCCTCAGCTTTTGGGGAGCGACTGGCTCGCTGGACGTCTTCAGCTGGGTTATTTGCCGTATTTGGGATAGCGGTCCACCACTATTTACGTACCGGTTCATTTATCATGCTAGGTTACATGGAGCTGTTTTGGTCGTTCCACTGGGTGGACGACATCGTCGTGGTCGTAGTCAACATTGGTGTCCGACTTCAACGGGGAGAAAAACGTCTCAGAGATGGTGTCAAGTTAGTTTTTGGCTAAGATAACCAGCACGAAGGGAAATTCACGACCTGGTCATGTACTTTCACGCTGTGTGGATCGATTGGAACATACCGGACGAATGCGCAGCGTCTACAGCGGTTCAGAACCGTTCGAGGACGCACTGGTGGTTGCAGAAGAAAACCGGACTAGTATCACGAGTATGGAGCTCCAGGAGCGACTCATTATCACTCGCAATGGCCAGGCCAAGGACGGGAACAGGATCAACATGCGGTAGCAGTAGTTTCAGACTCGTGGGGGTCGGGTCTGACCTTGGATCTACCTGGTGCTACATTGTTATCCACGGAGTAAGGAATATCACGGAACTGACCAACACAGGCCTGTTCACGGTCAACAGACACTGAGCCAATGTGCATGAGCCAGACATCGACCGACTCCGGTGCACAGAGGAGAAACGATACCAGCTCAAACAGTCCCCAATGTCAGCGGTGGCATTCGCACACAAGGCAGTTCGGAACGTCACATACGATTGCCGTCGTCCGGAACTTGAGCTCATCGCTCATAGATGCAAACGCATCCAGGGTGACGTGAACCGGAAGTAGTCAGTTAGAGCTTAGAGATATGAAGACCAGTGTCCACCGACAAATCGACGGAAACCATCGTAGTCACTGTGTGAAGGCAGTACACGTCATTCTACGGGACGGACAAGGAAGTCAGGTCGGACCTGAAGACACAGAATCGGTGCACCTGGAGGTACTATTCGAGAGACACAAAGGGTGACCGCATATCCCAAGGAATAACGGTCCAGCTGGTGTTTCACGGTGTACACCAGACTTTGACCAGGGATGATTCGGGATGCAGCAAGTTGTGTGATCAAGGCCTTTACCTGGGAATGCCCCGAGCAAGGTATCGCACCGAACCAAGTCTCGCAACATTCAGGGGTGGGGGCTCCAGGGAGTCTAACGCTATAAGCTAATCAAATCAGCTTACTCCTCGCAAGTGAAGTCCCGAAGGAGGAAAGTGATGGTTAAGTACGAGTAGTACTTAACCGGGGTTTCCGAACCGAAGCAATCGGCAAGCCTCAGCCATTCGCCGTTTCGCCGCTCAGAGCACCAGCAGCAGAACTCAGAGCTCTCGTGAAGAAGAAGAATTTTATTGTTTTTCTTCTTCAAGCTTGATTAACAGTAGAAAGTCCTTCTAGGACGGGTTTTTCACCTTTGATAAGGTTTTGTCCCGTGGTAGACATTATAATAGGGAACTCCAGGGAGTCTAACGCTCTAACTAATCAAGTCAACTTACCTCGCAAGTGAAGTCCCGAATGAGGAAAGTTATTTTTGTCCTTGAATCTCGATTTTAGGACAAAATACGGGTTAATTAATTATATACCGAAGCAATCGGCAAGCCTCAGCCATTCGCCGTTTCGCCGCTCAGAGCACCAGCAGCAGAACTCAGAGCTCTCGTGAAGAAGAAGCAGCCAGGCTGCCAAGGAATTTTATTGTTTTTCTTCTTCAAGCTTGATTAACAGTAGAAAGTCCTTCTAGGACGGGTTTTTCACCTTTGATAAGGTTTTGTCCCGTGGTAGACATTATAATAGGGAACTCCAGGGAGTCTAACGCTCTAACTAATCAAGTCAACTTACCTCGCAAGTGAAGTCCCGAATGAGGAAAGTTATTTTTGTCCTTGAATCTCGATTTTAGGACAAAATACGGGTTAATTAATTATATGTACCCGTTTTGTCCTTGATTTCAGGACAAAACAATTTGGGGTTAAGGAATATCAGCCAATCGCAATGTTTGGCGCCTTTTCCCGCGACCCGTTTTGTCCTTGATTTAAGGACAAAACAATTTGGGGTTAAGGAATATCAGCCAATCGCAATGTTTGGCGCCTTTTCCCGCGCATTTGTCCATTTGCCTCCCAACAAGACATGAGCATCGACGCGGAGGCGATCCGCGCGGCCTTCGCGGCCTGCAACTTGGACCTTGAGGAGGACGCTGCTAGTACATGCGTGTCAATCTGCACGGAGTTCAGTCTGAGCTCCGACGACATGGCAGCGCAGTGGGACGCGTACTCCATGAACCAGCAGCTCTCGGGCGCGGCAGACACCGATGGCCTCGTTGCCTTCCGCTCGCACCTCAAGCAGCAGCAACAAAAGAGCAAAGCCAAGGAGTCTGCACCGCCATCTGCGTCTCAAAAGAGACGCCACCCCAAGATACCCAGTACGCCCGTCGTAAAGCGTGAGTCTGAGAGCCAAGACACACTTGAGTCGCTCTACAACGTCAAGTCGCCAGAGGGCAAACACACTCGACCGTTTGTCAGTCCCACAGGTAGCAACAAAGTGGCGCGTACGAATGGAATGTTCTCGCCTGGTTCAATACAGTCTCCGCCAGGAAACAGTTACGAGAAGCGCACGGATGCGGGTAAGACGGTGTCGGAGTTCAACTCGCACTTGAGAAAGCAGATTGAAGGATTGGGAGCGAATACGGGAAATCCCGTCAAAGTTGCGGCCCCGTTTCCGTCTCGCAATCTCGCACCCAATGCGTCTTATATGTACACACCACTCTTTCAACGAGCGATTGCGCTGGATGAGCAGCTGATGGAGTACGAGAAACTTGTGAGGGAGAAGTTTAACCTGGAAGAGATCAAGCCGGTTGGAGACCCCTCTCCAGCACAAGTGACCGTAGTGGGAAGAATTGTGTGTGAGGCAGCGGAAGGCAAGCTAAACCCCAGCGTCGTACAGATCGAAGGAACGAGGAAAACCTGCGGTGGCCAGCGCGTGCTCCTGGACGTGAGTGGAGTCCCGAATTTTCAGATCTTCCCCGGCAAGGTTCGTGGGCAATTATAGATGTCAAGTTGTGGTGTTAACCGCTTAACTCGTTGCTGGTCTTTTTTCACAGATTGTTGCCTTGGAAGGCATTTTTCCAGACACTCGGTCTCCGATGGCAGTTAAGAGGTTTCTGGAGGTAAGGACTTCTGCAGTTTTATCTTGTTATACCTTGTACTTGAAGTATCGTCTTACCCCAAGCTCGGACTCGTTTCTTGCAGCCGATCCCCGCCCCTCCTGCAACAACTTCACCAACACGCATTAAAGAAATTCAAGGCGGAAATGGAAATCCCGTCCGCGTACTTTCTGCGTGTGGGCCTTTCACAACTACCAGCAACGTAGACTATCTGCCGTTGAATGACTTGCTGCAGATTGTCATTGAACAACAGCCAGACGTACTCATTCTCGTACGTGCAGAAAAATACTTGTTTTATGCGAAACCAGCACGAGCTAACAGGTATGTGTTGTGTTATCTTTGCAGGTGGGACCATTTATCGATTCAATGCATTCCATGTTTCAAGACGGATTAGTCAAATACAACGACATGATCCTGAGCTTCGAAGAAATCTTCTTGTTCAAAGGTAACTCGTTTTGGATTCATTGCGCTGAGGTAATCTCCTTAACTGATTGTGCGCTGTGATGTGCTTACTTACAGTGATGACGCTTTTGAACAATGTTTTGGAGAAGAACGAGCGGATCCAGATTGTTGTTGTACCATCGCTGCGGGATGCGAACCACGAATACGTCTACCCTCAGCCCCCACTGAACAAAAAGAAGGCGTGTGAAGCTTTCGAGTCACCCGAGTACGCCAAGGTTTGTACTTCTGCACCTATGTTAAAGTATAGTACTCGACTGTTAACAATTAACGCTACATTTATATTTGCAGCGAATCCACTTCATGTCTAATCCCAGCACGTTTTCAATCAACGGAGTTGTTTTCGGAACGTCAGCGCTAGACGTTGTTGTGCAACTAAGCTCAAATGAGCTCTATCGGTGCGTTCAGTATCATACGGGTTTCCTGTAACTGATGACTAACATTATCTCATCAATGGCGTCACAGAGCTCAAGTTCGCGATCAGAACCGATTGCTCCGTCTCTGTGAACAAGTTATTGATCAGCGAAGGTGCGTTAATTCAAGTCTCAAAAATGGATACTACAATTGCTTATTTAACGACCGACAATGTGTCTGTATTCTCACCAGCTACTACCCCATGTTTCCGCCTCCGTCAAGCAGCGAGGCACCGATCGACCTGCGGTATATGAAGCAATTTCAGTTCGAGCAGACACCAGACATTCTCCTGCTGCCTTCGATCCTAAACCGTTTTTGTGGTGTACGTTTGCGCTCACACGCTTGCACTTTGTATTGTGCTCACGACTGTTGTACTTTTATATCTGTAGCGAGTGAAAGACTCCATTTGCATTAACCCAGGCCAGCTCTGTAAGGGCGAGTCAGGAGGCACCTTCGCACATATCACCATCCTCCCTTTACCTAACGATAAGATCGAGAGTGCAGTTGATGACAAGTGTGCCCATTTCGTTCCGGACCGAACGATCGTCGAGATCAAGCGCATTTAGACTTGTTAGCTTTGTGTACACTTCAGAAGGGTTACTTGTTAGCTTTGTGTACACTTCAGAAGGGTTTACAATTAATTGCACCACAGTTCAATTTCATATTTTGGGGAACAATTTCACTCTAATTTACCATCAGATGAATCGTGTCTCTGCCTCCAGCGAGTCACCTCCACCGACTGCCAAGGAGCTTCTCATTGGTCGCATCAAACAGAACTGTGACCCTGAGACCCAGCAATGCCAGCAGAGAGCTGACCGGCAAGACGTTGACGAGAAAGAGGAGGGCCACCAAGTGCGTCGACTGAAGCGTCGTTGTGCTAAATTGGAGCGGAAGCTGCAGGAGAAAGAGACGGAGATCCGAGCGCTGCAGGACCAGCAACAATTGCGTTTCCCGCTCCTTATGCATGAGACCATGCGCAGTTTGCGCTCGTTGGAGAGTAACCAGTCCGAGAATAGTGAACTGGTAAGGTGTGTTATCTACACTGTACTGGTAGCTGTTAGGTGTGACATCGACCAGCTAACCCTTTAACTGTTTAATTTCTTGGAAAACTATAACAGCCCCTCTCGCATTCATTGATAAGTGACTTGGCTCATGACAGGCGAGATGTCGATGTTCGCATTTATGAGTACGAGCGGCAGGTAAGTTGCAGTACTAGTCATATAATCGATTTATTTGAGACTAATTTGGGTCTTTTGTTAGATTGCCGAGTTGTACGAAGAAAACCAGCAGGAGAAACTCAAGAACGACATGCTGAACGAATGTCTGCGTGAACAAAAACACGCCAAAACGAAACTTATGAAGGCGTGCAAACACGTGAAACAACAACTTCAAGCCGTGAAGGATAGCGGATTGAGTCAGATGCTGATAGACATTGAAGCACGGTGTGATTCATTGGAGAAAGACAAACAACAACTGATGCAAGAGCTACTGGACGAGTGCTCGCAGGTAAAAGTTCGTGCTTTCAGCGTTTGTTTCTGTGTCCATTATTGAAGTGCTCAATGTCTTCCTATTAGCAGGAGAAGCACGAAACTGAGCAGAAAATCCTGACCGAACAAATTGAAGATTTAGCTGTCGAGTGTGCAAAATGGGAAGGTAGGTTAAAGTGATAAGATCTCGTATGGTTACTTTTCTTAACGCGATAACGGTGGTTTGAAACCAAGATATTGTGAATAAGATCTCGTATGGTTACTTTTCTTAACGCGATAACGGTGGTTTGAAACCAAGATATTGTGACTAGGAAAAACATGAAACTACACGAAGCACGAGATCAGATATGCGAGCAACAGCTAACGATTGAGAACTTGAAAACCGATTTGAAGCTTGCGGACCAGTGGAAAACTCGATCCTCAGAAGACTGTCAGGAACACGACAAAGAGAAGGTAAGAGCTTGGATTTCTTTACGCATCACTTCAAATACCTGACCTACCGGGTATTGCTCCCTCAGATTGGGAAATTACAGCGCACCATTAGCGTGGATCGTACTAAATACGAAGACGCTCAAAAACGACTCGACCTAGTCACAGCAGAATATAATACCCTTCGCGAGAAGATCGCGTCACCAACCAGAACAGTCGTTTTCTGCGATGAGGGCGTATCGTGCCTAGATCATGAGGCCTACGATCGAATACTCATCCAGGTGCGGTGTGAGATGAGTTACTTGCTGCGTGTGTGAGTGTCGTGTGTGAGTGTACTTACGTGCTCTACTAATTCCATGTCAGGTTCGATTCATCAAACGGAAGTTGTGCGCACTCACGAACCTCGTGCAAACATTTGAAGAAACGAATGTTATCGACATGATTTTCTTTACCGATGATAATTGGTTTCAGGATGATGACGCTGAAGGACCTGCAGTGTCACTCGATTCAAGCGATGCGATGGAGCTTACTGAAAATATATTAGAGGCAGCCCACCATCTATCAGAACTGCAGGAAGTAGTTGAGGACGTGTGTGCTCGGTTAATGGGTAGCTCTTGTGCGCTGCAGTAATTTGAACGATTTAGAGCTTATGCTACGTCGAATTACAGGTATTAACCCAGGTACGGAAGTACAGTACTTCAAAGTAAAGAAAAACATTTGGATCATTTTATTTTGACCAAGAAGCGTCATGGGAATGCATGTAACTCGGTCCTTTACTGCGGGAATGGTCAAGTACGAGTGGTGCGTACGTAACCTACTCGCCTAGCGAAAGATACGAACTTACGAAGAGTTCTTCTGGATGTAAGCGGCAATCTCAGGGTTCGCCTTCACGCGGTTTACAATGGCCAGAAGCTCCGGGTACGGAGCAGTAGAGAAGCCGGGGGTCAACTTGCGCAGGGGGCTCTCGATGAAATCGAAAAGCTGAATGTCAGCGAACGTCAATTTGCTTCCCATAAAGTAATCGCCCTTGATCATCGACGTGAGCTTGCCAAACTTGTAAGGAAGCGTCTCCTGCAGCAATTTAGCGATCTTCTCTGCTTTCTTGGTCTCATCCTTCTCACCGTAGTGAATGTTGAGATGTTCCTCGAGCATCTCGTTTAGCGTCTCAGAGATCATTTCCACGCGTAGAGCCTCGAGCGGGTCCTCCGGGTAGAGACCGCCCAGCTTGGCGGCGTACCGGGCGATTGCCATACTTTGGCAGTACGTGGTACCGTTTACCTCTAGGAGCGGCAGCTGGCCCAGAGGAGCATTGGGCTTCAGTGCACCCCAATCCGCGAAAGAAATACGAGAGTCCTCGAACGGCACTTTGGCGAACGTGAGTAAGAGGCGCGGGAGCTCGGCGCGAGCAGGGAGCTGGAAGTACGTGAGCTTGAGTTGCGGCGGCATTGTTTCTTGGGGGCGTCAAAAAGGAAATGAAGCAGATTATCAAACGACTTGAAGTCCGGCAACGATTGTACCACCAACGCAATCATGACGTGATTCACGTCACCCAATTAAAGGTTATAATTATTAATAAATTTCGTAAATTGCAACACCCGACAAATGATCAGTACGAGAGTGAATGTAGAATACATTTGTAGTACCTACTCAAAATGAGCTTCTTTTCGGCTAGGACCATCAGCATGTACTTCGAGGTAATATAAAGCTTCAGTTCTGTGAGATTTTAAGAATCTAACGTCTCAAACGTTCATGCCGGCTAAGGACACTTTGAGGTGTGCATGACGAATTCAATATTCCTTAGATACGGGACTGTCTTAGATACGTGACTGTCTTAAATACCGGACTGTCTTAGATACGGGACTGCTTTACAAATTGGCTACATAGAAAAACACAGACGAATCCAACGGCCACTTCGCGTCCGGCGGAAGCATACAAGGAAGTGGCTACGCAAACAGTCTTGAGACAAACGACGGGGAAAGGGGAGGACTGAGGAACCTGTCATGGAAATGCGGATTGAGTCAGATGCTGATAGACATCGAAGCAAGGTGTGATTCGTTGGAGAAAGACAAACAGCAAGAGCTATTGGACGAGTGCTCTCAGGTAAAAGTTCGTGCTTTCAGCGTTTGTTTCTGTGTCCATTATTGAAGTGCTCAATGTCTTCCTATTAGCGGGAGAAGCACGAAACTGAGCAGAAAATCCTGACCGAACAATTTGAAGATTTGGCTGTCGAGGTCTGCAAAATGGGAAGGTATTAGGTTAAAGTTTTAAGATCTCGTATGGTTACTTTTCTTAACGCGATAACGGTGGTTTGAAACCAAGATATTGTGACTAGGAAAAACATGAAACTACACGAAGCACGAGATCAGATATGCGAGCAACAGCTAACGATTGAGAACTTGAAAACCGATTTGAAGCTTGCGGACCAGTGGAAAACTCGATCCTCAGAAGACTGTCAGGAACACGACAAAGAGAAGGTAAGAGCTTGAATTTCTTTACGCATCACTTCAAATACCTGACCTACCGGGTATTGCTCCCTCAGATTGGGAAATTACAGCGCACCATTAGCGTGGAGCGTACTAAATACGAAGACGCTCAAAAACGACTCGACCTAGTCACATCAGAATATAATACCCTTCGCGAGAAGCTCGCGTCGTCACAAATTAGAGAAGTCGTTTTTT
>JAIKVB010001593.1:0-11937 GCA_024679045.1 Phytophthora brassicae
TGGAGTAAGTTGATGTGACACACCTCGCATAAGTCCGGTTCGTACGTATGGAAGACACATGATCTCAGCTCCACTCATTAACCTTTACTCCCCATCCGTAGGATGAGTAGGGTCAAGAGCGTACGGGTAGGATCAAGTTTAAAAATAAAGTTTGGCCGAGCTAGCTGTAACCGTGCAAAGTGCAACGGACAGCGTGCAAGTGTAAACGACAAGGAGATCAGCTTTTTTTTCCGGTCGAATTTGATCAAGTGATAATGTCAAGGCTGCAGGTGGAAAATCGGGTATGGGGGCCAGTAAACGTGCTCTTTGATGTATGCGGTCCAACATCACGACGCAAGTTTTTTAGCAGCCAGCTCACTTTGCCTTCAATTTAGGCTTTCTTTGCACATCATGTGATTCTCTATACAAATTTTCATACAAAAACTAAGTTATGCGTGCGTACGGGTAGGATTGTATCCATGCTACCCATACGCTTTCGACATGGGGAGTAAAGATAAAGGGGTTGGTGATTATAAAGGGGGTGTTATTTTAAAAGTTTTACGGTACTTAAACTTTATAAGCAAAAACAATATACTCAGTTTAAATCGAACCTACAAGTGAACCAGTTGCGGTGACCCGGGTCACCCCAACAACCCGTCTTCCACCTATTCTATTATAAAGCATTGTCATTACGACAGTGATATAGTAACTACTGCTCTGAAGCCTAGCTGTCAGACACATTGTAAACGTTGCGGGTTGTTGCTGGTGGTGAACTCGGCCGCGGCATATCTGTTGTACATGCCTTTGCTTGTAGGGTGACTGGGGAGTTGTCAGACTCAGCCAAGACTGACCTGTTTAGGTTAGTGGCTTGAGAAAATAAATAATGGAAAATGTCTTCTGGGAATGGGGGTAACCCGGGTCACCGCCAACTGGTTCAAGTGTGCAAGTTAATTAGGAGGGGTTCCTAATTAGCTATAAGAAAGCCAGGTTTTCTTCGACAATATACGCAGGCGTCTGTCAAGGTTATATATACGCTTCCTCAAGCTAAGGTGCGTGTGACCCCGTCACATTAAGCAAGGGGGTCTTAACTCACCGCTTGGTCTGGCGCATGGAGCGATACTGTTTAAAAAGCATTCACCGACCGAGCGTGGTGACGACATGGAGCTGGGTACATATGCTTAGGTAGGAACCACTATGCTTGATAAAAAAATATAAAAAAACCACTTTGCCTGCCAACTGGCATTTTTGGGGAAATATAAAGTTGCACGAGCATGCCCAAACCGTTTTGCTTAAAAACGTCTGCCGTGTAAAAGGTGTAGTGCTCTTAGAGCATCTCCAACCGTTTACGCTAAACGGTACTTAAGTAGTGCTAAATCGAGTTGGAGTGAAATTTATGTCTCCGCTATCCAAAATAATTCCGGTGACACTTTCCCCCCCAGTGGTCCACTCTAAACGCTACACGGTATCTCTAAACTTTCCGTATTTGGCATGGGGGAGAATACAGATTGGAGGGCTCGCGTGAAGCGCCTTCGTAAAGTACTAGCTGAAGGAGACGACGAAGAAGCCGCAGAGATGACGATACTGGCTGCTGCCCACTCATGTGTAGAGTTGGGGGTCAGGGTGGTCCCAAAGAAGCGTGGTAGATCGAGACCTGGTTGAAGTGCAAATGCCAAACGTGACCACGCGGCGGGCTACCAAAGGCTGTACGACGACTACTTCGCCAGCGATCCTGTCTACAACGTGCGGCTTTTTTTGTCGTCGCTTCAGGATACCTCCATGCGTGTTGCAACGCTTGTTAGCTGGAGTGCTCGAGATGGACGATTATTTTCGGCAGAAGCCTGACGCCGCAGGCAATCCTGGGCTTTCACATCTACAAAAGGTTACCACAGTGCTGCGAATTTATTGTTACGGAGTGGCTGCTGACGCAGCAGATGAGTACGTTCGTCTCGGTGAGAGCACACCAGCAGAATCCTTTCGGTGTTTCATGCAGGCTGTACTCGTCAAGTTTGGTTCTGAGTACCGGAGAGAGTCCACCGCTGCCGATATTCAACGTCACACCGCTATCAACATCGAGCGTGGCTTCCCTAGCATGTTTGGCTCCCCTGATTGCACTCACTGGACATGGAAAAATTGCCCTGTCGTCTGGCAAGGCATCTATCAGGATAAAGATGTCTATCGTTCTATCATTATGGATGCTGTGGCCACACACAACTTGTGGATTTGGCAACTCATATGCTGGACTGCTCGGGTCTAACAACGACACCAACGTTTTTGATCGTTCTCCTTTGATGGTGAACTGGCTGAAAGGAAATGTGCCGGCACATTTATTACGTGTGAACTAACGTGATTACGAGGTGCGCTACCTTCTTTGCGATGGAATTTACCCGTAGTGGTCTGTCTTTGTAAAGACGATCAGTAATCCAGCGAAAGAGAAGGATTACTGTACGCCAAAATGCAGGAAGAGGCAAGGAAAGATTTTGAAAGGTGCTTTGGAGCTTTGCAAGGGCGTTTAGCTATACTGGCACACCCAGCACGATTATGGGGGCCTCAAAAATATATGGTATGTGTGTGTGTCGTGATACACAATATGATAATCGAAGCCGAAAAGGAAGCCGAAGATGAAACTGATTAAATAGTGCGTGTTGAAGCATCTTCAGTGGCAGGTATGAATCTTACGTTTGATAATCTGCTGCGGTAGCTTGCGAATATCCAGGATGCCGGTGCACACTCTGAGTGACGGGAACCGCTCGGAACGAACGACGATATTGCGAGTGCACTGAAACTGTACGAAAGTACCCACACCACCAAAGTGTCTGGGATAAACATATTCCGGTTTTTGAATTGCTTGTAAAATACTGTCTAGTGTAAGGCTAATGGAGAAACGAGTCGATCGTCTAAATAACAATAGTCAGTCACTCTGAACAACACGAGTACTTTTAAACAACATCGGGTCGCTCGAAACGAACATCAAGAACGGAAGGGAATAAAGCAACGAAGGCGCTGCGAATTCAACGGAGAATACTTAAAAGCGCTTAAAAGCGTTTGGCCAATGCGACGCTGAAGATGGCTACGGCTAGTAAAAAAGGGGTCGTGCACTTGAGCACTTGAAGAAGCAAATAACTACGCTATTTTTACGATTCCATTGGCTGAGATGGATACAGACACCCATATCTGCTACGACGTGCTGCAGTACTTGCCCGGATGAGAACCAACGCGAGGGGAATAAAACTTGCAAATATATCCCGGTCCCCTCGAACCTCCAACACCCCATATATGGCAGCACACAATTTCGAAGGATCAATTGCCACCGATGCGGTTCAAGATTCAACGACAGATAAAGCAGATGTGAGTATGTATATTATTTTATAGGACGATGTTTAGGACACGCATGGCATCCCTCTGTTTTAAAGAAGTTTCGCCTCCTAAATTTCCACAGGTGTTCTGCCAAATCATTACGTAGATCAACGTGTTCAGCTTCATCCTGGACGTTCGCGAGCAGCTGCAGCAAAAGTTCGGACGTAATAGCTGTACTTATCGTTCTCTTCACCATGTTTTCCTGAGCTTCAATAATCATATTGTGATATGACAGCGACGTGCCACACATTCTGCAGCGTTTCTTCTTCCCACACGCAAGCAGGTTGTGGCAGCACTCCGAAACGTCCTTGTAGAATACCGAAGCACCGTTCTACATCTTTACCTGCTACTTCTTGCATTTTGTCGTACAATTTGTGCTTTTCATTGGAAGAGTTGGTGATGGTCTTCATAAACACCGACTACGGCGGGTAAATACAGTCACACAAGTGTAACACATCGTGTACTCGTTCCCGTTTACGCCAAACCAATGTTTGGGTGCCTCGCTACCAGGCCACTTCACCATGAGTGTAGACATGTTAGCGACGTTGATGTTGCTATTCGACACCGGCAGTACGGCATACGAATGGTATATTCAAATTATGGGTAGATATTGCCTCCATAGAGATATGTCTCTGGCCATATTTGTCTTGAAGCACGCCCTGTCAGCCAACTGAACAATTTTCTACGCCCAGGGGGTAAAATGCAGCGATCCAATCTGGATGCCTTGTTGCTCGTTGAAAGCTGTATGATGCGCAAGATCCACTGGAGATGGCTCACACCGATACTCATCGTTAGATTTTTCGAATACAGCTGGTGTGAAACGCCTGAAGAATTCTTTGCAGTAATTTTTTCAATATATACGTACTCATGAGTGGCATCTGCGGCTACCCCGTAGCAATACATGCGAAATGCGTCAGTCACGTTCTGAAGGGGAGATAGCCCAGGTTTGCCAGTTGCATCATACTTCTGCTGAGTGTAGCCATCCATCTCTGCACTCGGGTAAGCAAGCGGTGGGCAATGCGTGGGGGCATTCGAAATCGACAACGGAATAACTTTCATTGTACACTGGATCATCTACAAAGTAGTCACGATACAAGCGCTGATGTCCTGCAACGCGGTCGCACTTAGCGTTTGGACTACGACTGAAACGAGAACTGCCGCGCTGTCGTGGTCACTTCACGAACTCAATGATAGCGTGAGAGTTTTCAGCAGTCAGCAACATTATCTGTGCGACTTCGTCTTCTTCCTCGCCTCCTGCGTGATTCTCTCGAAGACGCTTCAACCGACTGCTCCAATCCATCGCCGTGCAAGTTTGAGGCAGAAGGGGAATTTTATTGATTTCAACGTGTACAGAGAACAGTGACATGTGGGGAAAATATTATCGTGGCGGAAAAGATTGTAGCGTAGTTGTAAAAAAATTGTAGCGTGGTTGTAAAAACAATTAACCTGGCATGGCCATGTGCTGTTGCCGGTACAGTGCATGGTTGGAAATGCTCTAAACCCATCTCCAGCGGCAGGCCTCAAAGGTGGTTTTAACCTAAACGTAATGCGCTTAAGACCGGTACATGTCTTAACATTCCTAGCGGCAGGTCTTAATACGCGTTTTAACCTCACAAAGTCCTATTCAAGACTCCAGTCTTAAAATAAGACCTGGTTTGAGAGGTCGAAATTTCTCGACCCCCCACAAAAAAGAAGAAGATGAAATGTATCCTACTGGTAGGTTGATCCTACCCGTAGTATACGTGGAATACATAAATAATTATTTGTCTACTAAGTTTGCATGAACGGAATGGCAAGGCCTTTTGGATCCTGGTCCACAGGGAGTAACATAGACACTTTGGGATGCATTTGAGCACTGTTTGTAGTAGTATGACGCTTTTCGCCTGCAAACTCTGCACAGAAGCTGCGCCCGCTTACCAATTTTTCGAGCGGTGGTGTACTCCTGAAGGATATCAGTGGTTTCCATGTGTAACTTCCAACTTCTTCTTCGACTCTTCAACCTCCCTTTTCGGCCGACCGCAGAAACACGTTGAAAATAAGCTCGTACGCCAAACGACTAACTAACTCGCCAAAATCCATGAGAGAGGCAGATAATACTTGTTTCATATCGATACGCGAAATATGCATCCGATAAAATCATACCCAGCAAAGTAGAAGAAACTTGATGCGACCATCGCTTTGTTAGCCATTGACACTCTAATTTCAGAGAACCGAGTCGATAACGATCGTGAACACCGATGACAGAAAAAATATAATGAACATCATCCCAATCATGTTTTGTCGCGGTATTCTTCGTTCGTATCGCTCCGTATCACATTCCCCATTTCCTACTACCTTCCAGTGTCGCGTGAGAATGCTGTCACTTCCCAGAAAAGTTGTTCCACAGTTAAATATAACTATGTATGCTTTCCGGTCCGCCCAACATAACGCGAACATGTCATTTCCAATCAAAGTCTTCCTCGTCAAAATAGTAAAACTCCCTGCATTCGATTCCCTTTGCATCAAACGCTGTTTAGGATGGTCTTTAATTACAGTCTTCACTATGCCGATGAAAAAAACATCTGGCATTCCAACGGAATAAAAGTTTGTACAGAAGCGAAAGTACTATTAGCCATGATGGTTAGGCCGCTACCAGCAAGATATTGAGCAAGGCGAAGGATAGTGGCAGTACTCTCCCTCGACGTTGTTTTTACGCTGTCGACATTTACCCCCCATAATATCGAGACCTAATATTATTCCGGTATCTCCGTCTGCTATAGTCTTAATTTCAACCTCCACCCCTTCTAGTTCCTGATATTTGTTGTGAGGGATGCCGTTGTGTATGTATTTCGCATTCCTTCCTTTCCACGCCCTAATACTTTCGTCGACACATAGTTATGATCCTAGACACACCACTTGAAGGAGAAGGAGATCCAGCTCGTGAATGAGGTTGCGTAGCTTAGAAACATATTTTGAGGAACCGATTGACACGTTCCGTCAGTCCGTGCGTCTCCAGAATTGCTGCGCTCAACACGTGAGGTTTCGTGCCGAGGATCTCGAATAGCTTCTACCAAAAGATAGACGTAAAGCGCGGGTCACGATCGACTCAAAGAGACCGCGATAGAGAAATAATTTGCCAGCGATGTCCGCAGCGGGATCCTCCGCAGAGAAAATTTCAACCACATGGAATAGGCGCATCATTATCGTGAATCGATTAACGAAGACCAGGACGCATGTCCGATATTGTGCATAGGATAGAAGCCCGTAGACGAAGTCCATGGAGATCGAGCGCCAGGCCTTGATAGAAACTGGAATGGATTGCAAAGGAGCCTGTTAATACGGAGCTTCACGCGCTGACAGGTTTCGTAGGACCTGACCCGCTTGTGTAGATGTGAGGCCATATTATGGAATAATAATTCTCTTATAAAGAGGTTCCGGGTAACCGTCGCGAACATCTTCTCGCGGTCTAAGTGGCCGCAAGTCGGAACATGTGGAGCACGTGGATGACACGAGAGCGAAGATCATGGTCGTTCGGGATCACCACTCAAAGAGCAACGACACGATCGATGCCGTACGTCAACAGGTTATCATCAAGCAGTATCGATCGATTTGAGAACGTTTTGAACTGCCAACGTGCTTCGGACGGGCCACGCAAGTGCGGGATGATGTCGGCGAAGTTGAAATACTCTTGGTACGCAGCTGCAACCTCATCGCGCAGTGGCATCGCTTGAGAGAGACGTACGGTTTAATCCTGATGCGATCCAAGCCACGCACCCCAGCTGTGCGAGATGAAGTTCACCAGGCAAGAAGGTCACAGCAAAAACGCTTCTTTTATAACCACCTACTACCGCAGCTTGAAACTCCCGCGGTGAAAACGCCGGAAGCAACTCGAAGTCATCAAGAAAATCGTTCAGCTTTCCAGTCAGAGTTGAGAGGGGAGTTTTCATTGCGAATTTTCTATTCTCATGCGGATCCACTGTACGACATCATGCGGCTCCACTGTACGACACGCGTGTGCCGCGGTATATGTTTTATAGTTCAGCAGTTGTGGTACGTCCGACCTCTCTGACGTCTCCACCGGAGACCGCAAGTCGCCTAGACACGTACATGACAATCCTACGACACATATTATTTTCAGTATAATAGTAGAGACCCGGGCTGTTGGTGCAACCCCAGGTCACCACCGTCCACTGGTTCACATGTGTTGGAAAGATTGAAAGTGATTCATTTAGATGTTTAGACTAGGGAAATAGTACCTTAGATCTGGTGCAATCAGATTGAAAGTGATTCATTTAGATGTTTAGACTAGGGAAATAGTACCTTAGATCTGGTGCAATCCTAGTTCTAGTGCAATCATATATCTGGTGCAATCATAAGTTTACCTGACATAGCCTCTACATCAAGCTGGATGTTTAAACACTTCCCCTCCAGCGCTGGGTGATCGCTTCACAATTACAACTGCTTCTCGTAACTCACGAAACCGAGTAGATCCTAAGGCTTTAGTGAGTCCATCGCCAAACATCAGTGTAGTTGGGCAGTAAACGAGTCGAAGCAATCCCGACGTGACAGCATCCCGAATTGAGAAGAATTTGCAGTCAACTGTCTTTTGCGCTTCCGAGGTTTTACCATTTGTCAACCTCTTGATAGTAGATTTGTTTTCAATCATCGCAGGAATAGCAGCGTCAATTTTTGTCCTCATTAGGCTCTGAATCAGTAAATGAGTCCATTGGGCTTCCTCCACCCCTGTCATCTGCGGCAAGATACTCAGCAATAGTCGATGACTTCGATACAATTATTTGCATCTTAGTCTTCCAAGATACCGTGCAACCAAACACTTGGCGGAGTACGCCTGATACGGAGCGCCGGTCTTCTTCGTTATTGGTCCAGTCTGCGTCAGTGTAGACGCGTACCGGTGCAGCAGTTAAGTCTCTCGAGCAGCGTAAGCAAAAATTCTTGGATCCTTCCAGATACCGAAAAATATTTTTGACTGCTATCCAATGAGCCTTTGATGGGTTTGATGCATGGGCAGCAACGTGGTTGACAGCGAAAGAATTGTCGGGTCGCGTTACCCGAGATAAGTAAAGCAGTGCTCCCACAGCTTGTCGAAATGGTATGTTGTCGGCCTCTTCTTCATCAGTACTTCGGCTGTAAAGAATAACGCCTTTATCCAAAGATATTTTTCTTGGACGGCAATTTTCCATATTGATTCGACGGAGTATTTCCGCAGTGTATTGTTCTTGGTCCAGCGTTGTAATTCCGTTGATGTGATCCATTTGAATGCGAATACCCAAAAACAATAAGCTTCCCCTAAATCCTTGATTCCGTATTTCGAGTGCAGTGCCAGCACGAGGCGATTCATTTCTTGCTCATCGTGATACCCTATAAGGATATCATCCACGTAGATTAAGACAATTAAACCGTTAGTTGGGTGAACGTAGACGCATGGATCTTCCCGTGTTGGTACAGTACCGTACGCACGAAGGAATTGGTCAATTTCCTTATTTCACTCGCGCCCGGCTTGTTTAAGGCCGTATAATGATCCCTTCAGTCGCCATACTTTGGATCGACTGCCCTCCTCAAATCCATGCGGCTGCCTCACATAAATGCTTTCGGATAGCCTTGCCTTCACGTACGCAGTGGGGATATCTCCTTGCCGTACTCGCATGCCTTTTGTGGTCGAAAGCGCAAAGAAGACTCAGATGGAGTTCAATCGGGCGACGGGAGCGTAAGTTTCAAAGTAGTCTTTCATAAATTCCTGGGCAAATCCCTGGGCACAAATTCGAGCTTTCAGTCTTTCGACTTCCCGTTTCTGTTCAATTTTACGCGAAAAACAAAGGTCGATCCGATTATGTGTGCTCCAGCCGGAGGATCAACGACTTCAAACGTGTCGTTTGCTCTCAGAGCTTCAGTTTCCTCCCTAATGGCCTTTTCCCAGAGATGCCATTCGTTAGATACACGTGCTGCTTTCAGATTTATTGGTTCTTGTATGGTGTTCCTCACTGTCGTGCGTGCAGCACTTAGCGCGACGCCTATTGATCTGCTGGATACACGTTCGGAATGTCGGCGACAGGTAAATTCGTCAGTGCCATTGAACGCGGCCACTTCCGCACTATTTAATTGAGACCCAATAGATCTGGCTTGGGAATCCGATAGAGTGTTAATCGGTTTACTACGTTCATCGTCGTCACTATTATCTTCACTCTCCATCACGCAACGAAAAGGATCATCCTGAAGTGTCGGTTCGGCACTTAGTGGCCGAGCACTAGGTGGCTCAAGAAATACCACACTGCGACTATCACAACGCGATTTCCCCGTCCACTAACGTACACGAAGTAACCTTTTCGTTGCGGATCATTACCCAGAAAAACACCACTTCTTCCTTTTGGTCGAACTTGGTAAGCAGTTGACCGCTCGACAGGTGGAATTAGGACGACACAGCGCTGACCGAAAGTTTTGATTAATTTCAAGTCTGGTTTTCTGGCCCAGAATTTCTCAAAAGGAGTTTTCGTACTGTCGGTTCGTGTTAAAACTCGATTTCTGCTGTAAACAGCACTCTTCACTGCGTATTCCCATATATAGTGAGGAAGATCCGCTTGCACAAGTAGAGTCCTTGCCGTATCAGCAATTGTCCTGTGGGTTCTCTCGATGACATCGTTTTGGTGGTGTGCTTCAGGCTCAGACATTTCCGTCACTATCCCTTCGTCGCCACACACTTGGTTGAAACCATCTGCTAAAATTGTCCTGTGGGTTCTCTCGATGACACCGTTTTGGTGGTGTGCTTCAGGCTCAGACATTTCCGTCACTATCCCTTCGTCGGCACACACTTGGTTGAAACCATCTGCTAAAAAATCACCACCGTTATCCGATCGGTACACCTTGATGCCATCTACCCGCGAAAAACGTCGATTTACGATATTGATGTAGTTTCGGAAACCCATTTTTGTTTCAGACTTCCTCAGTACAAGTACATCCCTTCGTCGCCACACACTTGGTTGAAACCATCTGCTAAAAAATCACCACCATTATCCGATCGGTACACCTTGATGCCATCTACCCGCGAATAACGTCGATTTACGACATTGATGTAGTTTCGGAAACCCTTTTTTGCTTCAGACTTCCTCAGTACAAGTACACAGTAGTGTGTCCTTTCCATTTGAGTGCGAAATAAAACCTATTTCCGTGATAACTACGTTGAAAGGGTCGAGCTAGGTCGCCATGACACACTTCGTCTTGGGAATGTATTGGGCGCGTCGCTTGAGCTGGAGCATTTGCTCGAGTAATCTTACCCAATGCCCAGACTTCACAAGGTTTGGACGGAGTGAGTGGTCCAACTATCGTAAGGCCTTTCACAGCGTCAGATTTCGCTAAGTCGTTAATGGATCTGTAGTTAAGATGGCCTAACCGAAGGTGCCAATCCTCCAACGAATTTGGACGTAACGCTGAAGCATCAATTGCTTGCGGAATATCCAATGTGTAAACACCACGTTGCACAGACCCTCGCATGATGGGTTTGTCATAAATCAGGCATTCCTTGTCTGTAAATTCAACTTTCATTCCATCCTCTATCAACTGTTTGACTGAAATTGAGGTGTGAGCGAATCCTGGAGCATACACGACATTTTCAGTACTACATTCTTCAGTTGGTCAATCATTAAATTCCCCTTCTGGTTTCCAAACACTAAATTTCCATCAGCAATCTCCACAGCGTGAGTCTCACACTCGCGCAAATTGGTGGGGTGGTTACGTGATCCAGTAATATGGTAAGTTGAACCAGATTCAATGAGCGGGGCACCACTAGAAATTCCAGGATCGAAAACACGATCAGGCGTCTCTGGTGGCTCCAGCGATACTCATTCGTATGCCAGCGGCTCGCTATCAGTCGAAAAGTTTGCACTTAGCTGTTGAGATTGTTGGTTGTCGCTCTCCAACAATTGCACAGACTGTGCAGCGTACGCCATGCCACTTCCACTTTGTTCTTGACGGGCAACGAAGAGGTCGTGATAATTAGTGGTATGACCAATTTGGCCACAAGTATCACAACGTTCCTGAGCGAAGAGGTCGTGATAATTAGTGGTATGGCCAAGTTGGCCACAAGTATCACAACGTTCCTGAGAGTAGTCGCGGCGTTTAGCCTTTTCTCCCGTTTTGAAAGTCGTGGTCACTTTGCGTTTACCTCTCGCTTGTGTGTCACGATTTGTTGGCAGAGTCGAATTTTTCCATTGTAGTCTTTGAGATGACATCGTAGTGCTTCTCGATGGGTTGAATGACCGTTGACCATCAACTGATGTTAAAACACTTTGATGACCAGCAAGCGTGCAAATTTTTGAGATCGCATAATCTAATTCGATTTTCGATCGTTGCGAGTCCTCACGAATAACCATGCGCAACTTGTCAGTTTGTGCGCGCCAAGCATTTGTGATAAACGCACTTAGAGCCAAATTGTTTGAATCCATGGACTCGGCTCCGTCAGATGTTGTTGAAGCTGCCATAGCTCGAAGTCTTAGTGCAAAGGCTTGATACGACTCAGTAGGTTTCTTGCTCTCATGTGCGACTCTTAATCCGATTTGCCGTTTCGTAAGTTGCTCCCAAATTCGTGCTAGAGATCGACTCAAGCTGTAAAACGAA
>JAIKVB010001594.1:0-11934 GCA_024679045.1 Phytophthora brassicae
ACTAGCACCAACGGTGCGGCTACGCCAATCTATCCAAGGATCGTGCTTCATAAGCCACGGCATACAGAAAATCAGATCGTAGCGATCATCCATGTCTAAGACAATAAATGGTTCGACAGAGTCGAAATCATCAAATTGGATGGCTAAGGGAAGAAGAACCTTACGCGTCGATACAATCGAGCCCGTCGCTAGGCGAACAGACACATTACTATTACTCTTAGAGTCTTCTAAAGCTTTAGAATAAAGTGTACTGTTCCTAGCCACACTGGCTTTCGTTGCGAAATTGTACGACGCTCCTGAATCGATCAGGATAGTCATTGGTTCTTCGAATCCCTTAACGCTGGCAGTGACAACCACGAGGTTAGATCGCGTGGCGGTCACCGAGAGATACATTGTAGTATCTGGGACTTCTTCCATAGGACCCTGAGAGGGCACAGCCGTCCGCATCGTGGGTTTAACGCCCTGGGGGGCAGTTGGTGTTTAGACTTAAACATCACGCGCTGTCAGTATACAACCTCGGATCATCCCACTTCGACTTCCCGCACGCCCACTGCGCCAAGCTCGGCAATGTTGCCCTAAGGCATGTTTTCTGGACATATCCTGCTGCGGTGACACTACGCGCCGTACTGATGAAAGGGTGGCACTCTGCTGGTCTGCAGAACGGGGACAACGAGACTGCCGTATTCGGGCTCTGCCTACCCGGATTGCCGCAGGGCATCGCTAGAGCGACGGGCCTACTGATGACGGAGTGGACGGACGCCCAGATTGCATCTGCAGGGGCAGCGTTAGAGCACACCGTAGCGGACTGCTGGAGCTACGACTGCGCCACCTACCTGCACATGACGTGGAGATGGCGCATAGCGCACGCGGACCCTGCTAACGACCTATCGGAGGCTCATCACAAGGCCTGTCTCGAAACCAGGCTTCGCAACGGACACCGAGACATCACGACCGAAATGAGGGTGGCCCTGGATGCCAAACGCAGAGATGAGATCTCGAAGACCATATGCGCGCATCTGGACACACGAGAGACTGGGGCAATCTTCGAACCGGGTCCGGAGGGAGAAATCTTCCTGCTATTTGCAGCGGGGACGCGGGGCGCGGACGTGACGACTCACTATGTCGGCATATTGCTGGTTCGTCTAAATCTCGAACGAGGGACCCATGATGTGGTTTACGCACGAGGAGCGAAATACGACGACACGGATTGACAGCAATGACGGCGCTACACATCGGACTCTTGAGAGTGCTGAGGCGATGTGTCGCCAAACGGCTTCGCCAGATCACCTTAGCGGGCACCAACGCACAGGCGGTTTCAACGATCATGCAGAGGCGACCACCAAGTCTCAAGAAGCCGGCCGGGGCTTACTGGAAGACCAGACGAGCAGCGGACGCGGCTCAAGTGGAGAGTGGCAGCATTGTAGCTAAGGAATGCAGCAGGACGGTCTTTCGATTGGCACGGCTAGCACAGACGACCGACCAAGACATGGAGTGGAGTGACTCCGACCATCAGGTTGACAGGGGCAAATGGGTAAAAGGTTTTGACGAGACAACCGCGGACGTGGCCAACTGGCTACTGCAGCGGCGCGCTAATACCCACCCCGGTTCGAGGGCAGATACAGTGTAAGGACGAGGCCTGGGAGGCCAGGAGCCAGACGGCCCGAATCTCCCACATATCTGTCTCGCGCACTACTGGCGGGGACATAACAGGGCATTAGATGACACTAGGACAAACCTATAGGACATTAATGAACCTCACTTCCAAATCGTTTTTCGTTTTTCAGTGAGGTACATTGATGTCACTTAGTTATCTAACGACTTCTTATGTCCGTTCTAACCTTCGCCCTTGCGTCGTAGGTTAGCTTCCCGGACTCAGCTTACGCTGTCCCGATGCGCGCCGGCGTCCTAATGGATGTCGACTGCAGGTGCCCCTTGACCTGCATCTTCCGTTTGCGCCGTCCAGCGCGTTACATCATCTGCAATGTGTAAGCCCACCTTACCCCATCTTCCTGCGTCCACCTTCCCATCGGCTATGCTGCTCTGAGCGCTCGCTCCTGTTTTAGTAGCTGTCTTCGCCAAGTGGTGAGCTCCTCCATTTTCCTCCTTCGGGTGGTATGCCCACCGTACGGGATCCCCCCGGTCTATGATTCGTCGACAGTTCCAATACAGAGGCACCAGATGCGGCGCTTGAGGCGGCCGTCGTGTGGTGTGTTGTAGTACCAATATCCGGGAGCTGCTGACAACTTGTAGCGACCGGAAACGATGTGTGTTACATACTTGAAGTCCGGCCTTCAGCGCCATATGTTCGAGCGTCTGTTGAGTTAGTCGAGCTGAGGCGTATGATACTCTCCCCAGCCAGACTGTCGTTCCTGTTTGTGTTGCTTGATTCACTTGGACTACCGCCGCGCCCCAAGCCCCTTGATCCCTTCTTCCTTTCACGAGCGCCGCAATGGCTAAAAAATAGCTTACCGTTGTCGTAGTCCTGACCCCATGCGGTATCGGCATCCCGTCTGTAGCCAGTGCCCTGGTGACTGCCACTGCCGCCTGTTTCTCAATGAGGCCGGTGATGCTTCGTCTCATTCTGGATTGGACGTTGACGTACCCATCTGTGAGTCGTTTTCGGAAAACCCCCAGTTGGTAGCCTTCCGTGACGTCGCGAGTACTATCAAAATGCTGCACTCTCCAAGTCCATACTGTCTGCAAATACAAAGATGCACCTATCTGCCAGCATGCGTTCATCATTTCGGTGAAGAAAGTCTCCGCCATTGGCTGCACTTCCGCAGAGTTTTTCCTCTGCACCCTGAGATATTCCCAGCAGTGCTCTGGAATGCTGGGCATTGTGAGACCGAAAATCGCTCGTTGTACGTCGTCCGTGTCAAAACCAAGTCGCCTCCACGGTTGGAGAAAAACCTTTCGTAGTTGCTCCGTTGCCGGGCAGCTCCATAAGGTGTGGTCGAGATCTGGGTCCGCCAGTGCCGCGCACCTGTGGTATGGGCATCCCCTCCTTCCGTTGGCGATGTCATATAGTGATAGTGCCCGTAGTTTGAGTCGAATTAGGAGCTGTTCGCCCCATGCGCTCTGCCCTACTACTTTGCGTATCCGGTTCCATTTCAGGTTCATCAGTCCTTCCGCTGTGGCGACGCTTACGTCCGACCACCGTCCGTCACGCTCCTTCAATCCATCCGTTGCCCTTATCCGTTTTGCCGCGATAACCCTGTTCTTGTAAGCACTTCGCTTCTGTGACCATCTGCGTCTCCCGACCCGGAGGCAGACCAGTCTACTCAGCTTCGGATGTGGGTGCACGTAAGTGACCTCCAACGCGTCCTGTAGGGTGCTTGCGAGCGCCCGCTTCAATTCCAACTGGCTGCTGACCGGTCACACCCGCGGTGCCCCTGTCACACTCGTTTGGATTTCCAGTTCAGTTGGCCCTTGGCCTCTTAACCGTGCAACCACTGGGTGATTTGGAGCAGTCGTCAAGAAAAGGACCTCCCGTGCATAGATCTTCCTCGTCAGTAATTCCGGAAAATTATTGAGCAACGTTCGGACTAGTTCCACCATGATCCCAGTGTACTCCGCGTGGTCAAAATCGGGCCTCAACGTGAAGATGCCCATCCCCATTCCGGTCCTGCTCCATTGTCCAATGTCTCTGATCATCGTGTGCTTCCTCGGTACCGACCGCAACATGTCCGCCACCGTCGTACATCCGTCAAGAGTGAATAGCTTGAGTGTGTTCGTGGACGCTTCCCCGATCCCTTCTATCCTGATGCTATCTCCCGCATTCCCATCTGATTGCCAGCCCGCATGTAGTGTACGCAACAGCACCCTGCCGTCCGCCTGCAGTACATTCTCGGTCGATGTGACGAGGATGCCGTTGATCTTGCATGCTTCTCGTATAAGCTGTGTTCTGCTGGAACCCCCATCAGTCGCCGCGTCCTGCATCCCGCACTGTTGAATTAGAGCTCGCCCCGTCTCCCACATTGTGGTGCGCCTCCGCACTCCTTGCATCTTAACTGCATAGGTCTCTGGAGTGATACATACTCTGGGCGCGAGCCCATTCCGCGTATTATGGAACAGAACATCTCCGACTATGTGTGCTTGCTGCGTACCATTGCTGCTCCAGTTAGTCACCGCAATCGCCGCCGTCGAATATAGTTCGGCCCTTAAATCCGGTACGCTCAGTCCCCCTTCCTTTCTGTCAACTCCGGCCAAATCAGCGTTCAGCCACGCCCGTGTCCCTGCTACAGTCTCCCTGAATTGAGCATGCCAGACATAATTTCGGATGCATTTGTCTAGCCGTTTCACATCTTTTGTTGGAGGCCACGCGTGTCCAGAAATATAGAGTAACTTTGGTATAATGACTGCTGCCGCAATCAGACTCCGTTGGTCTACCGTCAATATCTTTGAGCTGGCTAATAGCAGGCGTGTCCGGAGTTGCGCTTCCGCTATCATCCACGACCTGGATGCCGACACGTTGCTGTCGACTTGGACACTTAAGTATCGACTCGCTTTCTCTGCCGGTTGAAAATTTAATCCGCTGGGTAATGTCATAGTTGGTAACGCTCCTTCGCGTCGAAGAGAGATAATCACCGTTTTTTCGGTGTTTAATTTGAGGCCGGACGCCGTCCCGAAGATATTCAGTATTCGCATAATAGCGGGAATGTTCCGTGGGTGTTCTACGAACACCGTAGTGTCGTCTGCATACCCTGCAATTCTCAAATCAAATGTCCCTGCGGCCGACGTCACTTGAACTCCTTGAAAGCCGCAAAAACCGTCGAGTCGCCTGTAAAGTGGGTCTAGCGCAAGAATAAAGAGCATCGGTGCAAGTGGGCATCCTTGTCGGATTCCACTTGTTACCGCTACCCGCCTTGATTTTGCTCCGTTCGCCAAGAACCTCACATTCGTCCCTTCATGTAACCGCTCGATAGTCTGTATGAACTTCTTTGGGTACCCTTGTCGGGTGAGAACTTGGATCATGTAAGGTCTACTGAGAGAATCGTACGCCTTACTGAAATCTAACAACATTGCTGTGCCAGTTTCCTGTTGCGAACCCTGTTGTACCATGCGTTGTGCTGCTTCGAACAAATGTAAAGTTTCGTGTATCGTCCGTCCTGGTACAAATCCATTCTGATTTGGGTGTATTTTGTCCGGCAAAGTACGCCCCACCCTGCTGGCGAGCACCCGGCCAAAAATCTTATAGTCGGTGTTGAGTAGAGCCAGAGGTCTGTAGTGGAGCGCATTTGATCGGTCGCCACTCTTTTTCAGACTGAAAATGTCCGCCTCCACAAATGACTCGGGAAAAAAACCCGCGTCGTACCACAAATTATAGACGTGGACTAATATCTCCACCAGAGTGTCTTCATGGTTACGGAACCAGTCGTTCCCCAGCCGATCTGGCCCCGCAGCTTTCCCTGCTTTACATGCCCTTAATGCCGTCCTCACTTCATCCTCGGTAAATGCACTGGCAATTGCGTCCTGCTCCGGCGTGGAACAGTCAGCATCGCCTGCCCATTCCACCACTGGTCTGATGTTGGTCTGGTCGGCAGGGGGTTGTTGAAAAATTGGGACCCACGCATCCGCTAGTGTGTCTGCTTTCTCGTGTACTCCTCTAATAGGGGCCCCAGCCACCTCAGTCAATCGGTGAATCACATTATCTCCGTACTTCGATGAGACCTTCTTGAATAACGCTTTGGCCGTTTTCCCGGTCCAGTACGTGTGATCTCTGAAGAGTTCAGCCCTCCGCCATGTAGCTCTGTCTTTTTTGCATTCGATGATCGCTCGACGTAGTCGCGCTGCCCGAGAAGGCCCTGCAATGTCAGCCAGTGTGAGGACATCTAAGCCGACTGTGATTGATTCCACCGTCGGAGGTCTGCCCCCTTCTTCGGCTATGAGTGCCTTTTGCTGTCGGGCTAGCCTGGCGAGTTTTTGTTTGTACGAGTTCCTCTGAGTTCGTTTTCGTTCTCGTATGCATCTCCTGGTCTCCTTCGCCACCTCCACTTTCAACGTATCCCATTGAGAGGCCGAATCTTGCGCGTTCCAGCGTTGAGCATGCATCTGGTCCCTATACCGCCTAAGTAGCCGCAATGTCATCTCTTCTACCGCTGAGGCCGCATAACTAGGCGCCGGGTAGACTATAGCCGGCTGTTGCACTCTTATATGGTCGTCCGGTGACCGTAGATGCAATTTAACACCTGAGTGATCCGAGCTTTCCCCTTGTGCCACTAGATTCCATCCAGCAATCCAGTTGGATGCAGGTATAGAGACATACCATTTATCTAAACGCGCGGAGGCCTCCCCCACACCAGGTACCGTATAATGGTACGTGTGTGTTTCCGCCCTGTGAGAAATTAGGTCAGCGGGTTGCCAGTGCCTGGGTCTCGCCTCCGCCACTGGGTCACACAAATGCCATTGTTTCAATCTCCGCCGAAGTGCCGGCGAGTCATGCCCCGTGGATGCGCTTTGATAGGATCGATCCGCTTGTACATCTAAGGTGCAGTTAAAATCGCCTCCCACGAGCAGCATGGCGTCAGGCGGGAACTCCATTGTTCGAAGGCTCTCGTAAAATTGCTCTCGCTGGCCCGGTATATGCGGTGCATATATGCTGCATATAATGGTATCCGTGCCGTCTAGCTTCCCTCTGATGGCTATGAACCTCGCGTTCCAAAGGTGTTGTTGATACGGTGAGGCTTCTTTGAAAGAACCATACGGGTCGATTAGCAAGGCCACTCCACCTTTGCCCTGGTCCGCCTCCGCCCAGAATGATAACTCTGGTTGGGTAGGTCCCGTCCGAAACCCCATCGTGCTGCGTACTGCGTCCTAAGAAGGCCGATGTCTTCTCTATCGGAATGGGTTTCCTGTAAGGCCATCACATCCGTGTGTCCGTGTCCATCCCGATCTCCTGCCGCTCCGAACCATAAAGCCCGTTCCGGTTCCGTAGTCCCAAGTCCATTTACATTTTGTGTGACAAACCCGAACGTTTGATCCCCCTCCTGTAGTTGGTTGGTCTTAGCGAGCGACGCTCTGCCTCGTTGCCGACGTTTTCGCTCCTTTACACGTTGCCTCTTATCCGTATCAAAAACTTGTTGTACCGCGGTGGCTCTATATCCCTGCTTCACCACATCATAGTATTCCACGATGCTGCTCTGTATCTTCTGGGACCTGGATGGCATCAAATTTTTGTCTGGCACATTGGGTTGTACTTGCCTCTCGGACTCGTCTCCGCTGGTTTCCGCGCTGCTACGTCCTTCGTCTCCCTTCTCCTTCCTCTCCGTCCGCTGTCGCCCCGTGGACAACCTTGGCGTCCGAGCCACTTTGCCCCTGTGCTCGGACCCTTTGTGCACCGAAGTGCCCTAATTGCGGCTCACGGAGTAAGCCTCAGGAGAGTCAACCTCCTCCTGCTCACTCCATGCCAGCCCTGTCGGCGCCATGGTAGCTGCACTCCAGTCGTTGTGTTCTATGGCGTCCCGACATAATGTGCGAAGAAATGGGAGACCATCGTACCACACCCCGCGTGCACCGGTGGGGATACGCCCCATGATCGTGTTTCCCCAGTCGCTCACTATGTACGGTAGCACATGGAGGAATAGCCACGTCTGTTCCGTCATATCCGGATGTTGCTGTCGGCCGTAGACTCCCGGAACCCGGAGCCTTAGTCTCTGCCATCTCTCTGGCGATCGAGCCAAAGCCTGTGCTGAGCCCGGAGATATGGTCTTGTCTTGGCACGCAGTCAGCCATACCTGACAGTATTTTCGCGTTTCGTCCGACGTGGCAGCCATTGCGATGATCCGCTGAAGCGCCCCTGTTTGTTGTCGGTGTACTTCCACTGCTCCCCATTCCTCGAGTGCGTGGATCGGCCATTGTTTTGCCTCGTACTCTGGGTACGGTAGGAAAGCGAAGAGGTGTCGGATCGCCTCCGTGTGATCGCACAACCAAGTGCGAATGTCCGCTATCTGGGCTCCTCGTCTTTTCGTTGGCGGGACATCAAATTTTGCGCGGTAGAGCGTCTTCCATTTGTCATAGGCCTCCCGATTTGCCGCTTGAATGAGCAGGGCCAGTGGTTTATCCTCCTCATTAATCGGTGCGTCCTCCGAGTCTCTCAATATTCTAAAATAGGAATTCATGACGACTTCTCATGTTGCCGGTCTGGTGAATCTCCTTGGCATGCTATTTCCCTCCTCATCCATGTCATCTGCTTGCGAAGCAGCGGTCCCGTCGATCCCATATCCTTCATGAATGAGTTGCTCTTGCAGCTAAAGCTTCATCCCAATCCACTTCAAGTCCTGCGTGGTCTAAAATGGCCGCTCCTATCCGTGCGTGCACTAAATCCAGACGTAGCCGCATAGATACCCGTTTGATCAGTAAGTTGTTGACATTGTCCATATCAGCTAGATGGTTAATCGTTGACAGATCCACCGTGCGTTCATATTCCGACAGATCATTAACCTCCGCTCGCCATTCGTATTCCTCCGATACGGAGCTTTCCGTGAAATCGGGGTCACCTTCGGCCCTCCACTTGATGAATAGCTCGCCATGATTGATTCCAGCGAAGTGGCGTTCGTGATGTTTTAGGACCAGAAAAGTGGGTAAAACATGGAGCCCCCAGCATGCTCTCACGTAATCCGCCGCCTCTCTATCGGTCATGACAGTAACTATCCCGCTCTCGTGGTCCGACCCATCAGGGAGCCGGTGATGTGCGTACCCGTATCGTTGTAAGTGCGCGTCCTTATGACTATTGACATCGAATACGAGTATGGGCTCCCGTAAGTACTGCGCAATTGCTCGAAGTTCGTGTGGTCCGGCCCAAAACGCGGCGGGAACTGTTTTACCCACCGACCTTGCTCTGGCATGGTCGTAATGTACAAAGAGCGCCGCCGTCGCGCTGGCCACCGTCTTGTATTTAGGTCGTCCTGGGTATAAATTAGCACATTCCTGGACAGGGTCCAATATATTTACCGCTACATCGTTCCGGAGGTTTTTCATCATGAGCGAATAGATGTACCATTTTAAATCCGTTGCATTGGTGACGACGGATTGTGTGTTTTTCATGAATGTGCCTTCTACGTTCATCATGGTCGCGTGCAATGCCAAAAACAGACACTGTCCATTCGCCATAACGTCGACCACTCTGCCGTTGAAACTGTATATCCATTGCCCTAGTTGTATCGGCAGATCAGCATCCCCAGGTTCCGTTCCAGCCCTGGTGATGCCTATGATCACCTCGTCCTGCGACGTAGGTGTTCCCTCGACCATATCGCCGTACTCGGCTAACTGCGAGTCTTCTTCGCCAATCGCATTATCTTTGTTCTGCTCAGTATCCTGTTGCACTCCAGCTCTCGGTTGCATGTACGTGTCCATGCTGCGTTGCGTGTTGCGTAGACTCTCGCTCTTTGGTACCCCCTTCCTTGAGGTGCGCTTTGGTCCCTTTCCAGCTTTCATAGAGAATTTCTGCGGCTGCTTAATCTTGACTTTGACGTAAGCTTTCCCGTCCTTCTTCGCATGTTGTTTCCGTCCTCTGGCCATCTGCACCGGTGTCCCAATGCTGTCAGTCGGGTCTGGTTCCGCCTCTTCCCTGGACACTACCTCACTCTGCATTTGGGTCGGTGGGTCCTCTTTCATTTCCTCGTCCGAAAAACAGACCTCCGCCGGTCCTGTGGCAGTGGCTATTGGCGCCTGTCTACCCTCCTCTCCGACGAAGTTGGTACCTCCAAGCATCCCGTCCAGTACGGTTTCGGTTCCATCTGCGATGTCGAAGTCCATCTCTTCGTTCTCGCTGATGTCGCTGTCGGTATCAGCCAGAGCCTCAAATCGGCCTAGTACCTCTGCCCGTTGGAATTGTGCGTACCTCTTGTCTGTCGGAATCTCCGGCGCGCGCTGTGCATCAAAATGACCTGCCTCCGGAGCTCTGTCCTGGTCACTATTGTGCACGCCTTGCCTTTGCTTCTCTGCTTCCTCCCTTTTTTCCCCGCGTTCTCTGCTTCCCTCGAAGCATGTTTCGCCCTCTTGCTCTCCTTGGTAATGAAGCCGTCTTGATCGAGTTCGCTTGTGCGGGTGTCTGCGTCTGCATTCACCCCTCCGCCCCTGGAGCCCCCTGGATCAGCTGATTGGTCTCTGCTTCCCGTTGCGCCGGACTGGGTGGGCGCCTGGTGCATCTGCAACTGGGTGGTGTCGCCGTTCTGATTGGCCGCTATCAGTTCCACTAAATGCGCGACTGATGTCGCAGTGAAAATAGAGAGTGTGTCAGGTCGAACTGAAAAGTCATTACCCGACACGTGCCTAGTGGCCTTGTTCTTCACCTCTTCGAGTTTGCTCGTCGCTAAGGTGCATTTTGCTAACCCGTGCCACTGGTTAAGACACCGCGCGCATGGTTTCCGTAGATGCTGTTGGTAGTGGTGTATAACTAACTCTTCCTCCTGGGCAAGGAGTCTTGTCACCCCTACGAGCTGTTCTGGACATTGGGACTGGGCGAACCGGATGGTCGCATACCTGTTATCGTATATGTCCGTTGTAGTTGCACGGGCATATTCGACGTCCAGTAACGTAGCACCTGCCAAGTCTCTGAAGATTTTGGCTAAAGCTGTGAGGCCTAATCTGTCTCCACCGTATACCCTAATTGCGTACTGTAGTTCCAGCTGAGCCGCCGAAAAGATGCCGGTATTGGCTTGGTCTGGTCAGCGTAGGGTGTCCTGGAGCAGGATGACTGCGCGTTGCAGTCTGAGAGCTTTCTTAGTCCATCTTGCCATCGCATATTTGCTGTAGAATACCACAAGTAGCGTCTGCACCCCGTCGAAACTGATTCTTTTCACATCGCGTTGGAATACGCGCATCATTTCCTGGCCCGTATTCTTGTCAGTGTTAGCTTGAAATAACTCCTTGAATATCGTCGCGTGCGCCGTGTACTTCGAGATCCGGACCGAGGCTGGGACTATTGCTGTGAGTGCCGCGTTGGAATGTGCCTCATGCATCTCCTCAATGATAGCCCTGTGCTCCCCGACCATTATCTCTTTGATGAAATTGGGAGGGTGAGGCAGTTCCAGTTGGCCATTGACGTATGCCGTCATGATGGTGTTTTCCATCTCCGTCCAGGCCCGAATATTCGCATCACAGAGTGCTCGCGCCGGCGCCGGCGCCAGCGCCGGTGCTCGCATCTGTAGTTCCAGCGGGGAGTCCTTACAAACCTGCTCCGTTGTCCAGTCGTGCATTAGAGTATGGAGTAGCTGTTTCACATGCATCGGGTTCCATATCCCGGCCAGCATGTGGGATTTTCTGGCCATCTCCTCCGTTATGATGCTGGTCTGTGGTTGCCTCGTCTGCAGACGTTCACTCCAGGTCAGAGCAGGTCCTGCCGTGTTGGCCGGGGTCGCCTCCCGGGAGACGTCGCTAACATCCACCGGCGCCACTTTCCCCTCCGCTCGACTATCGTTCATGCTGGATGCTAGTACCTCCTTAATTGCCTGTCCTGTCTTTCCTCCCTGCATGTCGGATGCCTTGTGGGTGGAGAGCTCTACACTTGCTGGCTCTGCTGCTGTCGCACCAGCCCCCGTATCTCCGGTCCCTTCCCCAGGGCGAGGCGGACCTGGGCCGTGACCGTGTGCTGCTGCCGAGGTCATTAGCCAATAGGTCGCGGTGGTGCCGACTCGTCCTGCAAGCCTCCGACTGTCCTTTTTATTCGTTCCTCCTGAACGACTTATCCCTTCACGGGCAATTTTGCGAGTGACTCACTTCCAAATCAAAAAAATCAGGTAGGCGATGACCGCCCAGTTCTGAAGACAGTAGCTCCAGCACCGACTTACTTAACGGCGACTCATTAATATCAACCTACGGTAATACGTCATGTGTAATACGTAAAAACCCAAAATTCCTTGTATATCGATATTGTATTAGGCCACAATCTGTGTTAATATGTTTAATCTTAGTTATGCATGTATACAGTAAATATAT
>JAIKVB010001595.1:0-11929 GCA_024679045.1 Phytophthora brassicae
CAGAAGAGCAAGACCGCCACCACAAGTACGGGTGCACCCATCCCGCCCAACGGCCTCACGGCGTCGGCCACCGCCGGCCCGCGCGGTCCCATGGTACTGGAGGACTTTGCCTTCATTGACCACATGGCCCACTTCGACCGTGAGCGTGTGCCGGAGCGTGTGGTGCACGCAAAGGGTGGCGGCGCCTTCGGCTACTTCGAAGTGACCCACAACGACATCACCAAATACTGCAGTGCGAAGCTCTTTAACCGTGTGGGCAAGCGCACGCCCGTGGCCATCCGCTTTTCGACGGTGGGCGGAGAAAACGGCAGCTCCGACACGGTGCGCGACCCGCGCGGCTTCGCTATTAAAAGTGGGCGGAGAAAACGGCAGCTCCGACACGGTGCGCGACCCGCGCGGCTTCGCTATTAAATTCTACACGGAAGAGGGCAACTGGGACCTCGTGGGCAACAACACACCTGTCTTTTTCATCCGAGACGCCATTCTCTTCCCGAGCTTCATCCACACCCAGAAGCGGCTGCCCAGCACGCACCTTAAGGACGACGACATGATGTGGGACTTCTTCTCGCTGCGGCCGGAGACGTTGCACCAGCAGACCATTCTGTTTACTGACCGTGGTATCCCCGATGGCTTCCGCTTTATGAATGGTTACGGTAGCCACACGTTCGCTAACGTAAACGCCCAGGGAGAGACCACGTACGTCAAGTACCATTTCAAGACGGACCAGGGTATCCGCAACTTGCCTGTAGACAAAGCCGCGGAGCTGGCGAGCTCTGACCCGGACTACTCCATCCGCGACCTGTACGAGGCTATTGCGAACAAGGAGTACCCATCATGGACGCTGTACATCCAGGTCATGACCCCCGAGCAGGCAACTAAGGAGAGTTTGAACCCTTTCGACGTGACCAAAGTCTGGTCCCACGACAAGTATCCGCTCACTGAAGTTGGCCGCCTCGTGCTCAACCGCAACCCGAGCAACTACTTCGCGGAGATTGAGCAGATCGCATTTTCTCCGTCGCACATGGTGCCGGGCATTGAGCCATCGCCCGACAAGATGCTCCAGGGTCGCCTCTTCTCTTACCCTGACACGCAACGCTACCGACTTGGATCCAACTATAACCAGATCCCCGTGAACCGCCCGCTGAAGGAGCCGCAGACGTACCAACGCGATGGGGTCATGGCTGTGAATGGTAACATGCACGACTCACCCAATTATTTCCCTAACAGCAAGAACGGTCCACCTGAAGACTTGTCGCTACGCCACCACACGTACCGCGGCGACCACTCGATGGTGGCCAAGTTCTCGACCCACGACGATGATAATTATTCTCAAGTGGGTGATTTCTATCGTAGGACGCTGAATGTTGATGCGCGTGAGCGTCTTACATCCAACATTGCCGGTTCCCTGGCGAATGCGTCCCCACCGGTGCAGGCCCGCGCCATCGCCAACTTCACTAAATGCGATTCGCACTATGGCCAGCGCGTGCAGGAGAAGGTGGCTGCATTGGCACAGCAAAAGCAGCGTGAAGCAGCCACACCGCGTCCTTCGCCGGCCAAGCTGAACCCGCCACGTAAGTCGTTCGTCCCGGCGCCGCCATCGGACGACGTGTCTCCTCGATTGTAAGCCGGTGATTGTGCAGACACTGGACGCTGCAGCCATCCGTGGTTCATAAAGCATTACAGTACCGTTAGTGACGTCTGCAGAAGATGAAACGTTGAAATGATGGCAGTGCGAAAGTTAAACGGTACATACGTAGTACGTGGTAGTGAATCAACCTTTTAAAATACCAATATGGTATGGATCTTGCCTATCACGAGGTATCTTCAAGTGTAGCCATCTTGGCTATCGTGTGATTGTGGAGCTGCTCTCAGGATTGCTGTAATTGGCCAATATCAGCGACTAATGGCCAATCCACGCGCGTTTAGACGGCTTCTCGCTTTCTCAGGCACCAAGCGCCGCATACATAACTCCATCTGCTGCAGAGCGTACACTTCTTCCTTCTTCTACATGCCAGAACCCTCGCACCGCCGCACTGCCTCAGAGCTGGACATGAGCTCTATGCGTCGCATCAGTGACGCGCTGCTGTTGGCTCAAAACCGCGCCCGCCATGCCACAGACCGCGCGAATCAGTCCGAACAGTACGTCACTCAGTTAGATCAATCTGATTCTGATAATTATATTGAATTCTGACAACCTACTGTACTTCGTAGCGTACTGCGTCTCGTGCTAGCACAAGTGGACATCCCCGCTTTACATGTGGACTCGCTCGCTGACTGGGAGATGCTTCGCGCCGCCTTAACGGCGAATTCGTTGCTAGGGACGAGTTTAAGACGGCCCTTCGACCAGTCAGAAGACGGCAGTTGTCTGGAAACGGCCAAGGACGTGGTGGCCAATCTGAATGCCGCTATGGCGTGTCACAACCGCTATGTGGCGCAACTGACGCTGCCTACGCTACATTTCTCGCTCTGGCATTACAAGGACGGACTCTTTGGACCTATACAATTCCTAGCGGGGATGATGGCTGGAGTGATGGTGGGGGTGGTAGCAGCCAAGCAGTGGCAACTACAGGTGATGCAAGAAGAGACGCCGTCGCTCTTCCGTAAACTGGCCAAGTGGTGTGGTCGGCGAGCTCCTGCAGCAGGAACGCCGTGGCATTTGATGCCATTGCCAACTGATGACTACAGTTACCTCATGCTTCCCCCAACGGTCGAGGTCGCGTGAGGCTAAATTGAAGCAGATAGGACAAGAAATGTAAGCGACGAGGATGGTTCGACGTGGCAGGGCGTGACTCGACTTGGCTTAAGCGTCTGGCCACAAGCAACGAACATTTGATATGAGAATACATGTAGAATAGTGTTCGCGTCCCCAAAATATTGGGTTAAGAACTCATGTTGTTGTTTACAATTTTTATGGTCTTTATATTGCTCTGTCGTTATAGGTTTTCTATCGACGACTGCGCTCTGTATCTCCTTAACCCCAGTTTCAATAGAGGGAAAAAGAGACGTCGCTAGCAAGCAAGCACCTGGGAGGGCAGCACATGAGTGGAGAAGATACTGTAGTCCTGACTTGCAGCTCCACGAAAGCAGCGAGGCAATGAAGGCAGCTGTGACGAGCGCCTACCGATCCCCAACTCTCCCCATCATCTTTTTCCCTCCATCTTCCCGTCTACCTAGATGGAGAACTCGTTAAAGCTGCTCTTGTCCTTCTTTCCCTTACCCTTCGCCTTGGCCTTCTCCTCACGGGCGATCCGCACCGCAGTCGGCTCAGCCGTTTTCTTCTTCTTGCCCTTTGCCTTCACAACAGATTTAATGTCCACCACCTCATTCGAAGCAGACGCCTCAGGCTCCGCCTTAACGGGCTTCTTGCCTTTCTTTTTCTTCTTCTTCTTGTCCGAAGAGCCAGCAGCTGAAGGAGTCTCAGCCTTGTCCTCCTTCTTAGTTTCTTCGTTCTTAGGGGCAGCCTCGTCCGTCTTAATGCCGAGATCAGCCAGCGCAGACTCAAACTCCTGCATCTCCAGCTCCTTCTTCTCCTTCTTGGACAGCGTGCGGATGGGTTCAGCCGCCTTCTTAGGGGCTGCCGGCGTGTTGTCCTTCTCATCTTCGTCCTCATCCTCCTCTTCTTCTTCACTTTCGCTGTCCTCCTCCTCTTCTTCTTCTTCTTCCACAACCGCCTCTTCCACGGGAGCGGGCGCCGCGTGCATCTCGTCGTCGCTGTCATCGCCCCACGCGGAAGTCGACTGATTATTCACGAAAGACGCGAACATCTTGTTTTGCACAGGCTCAGCGGTCTTTTTCTTGCGCTTCTCCGGCTGCAGCGCCGAGAAGACGTTGCTCTGGGAGCTCATGGCGGACGGAACTACTTAAACTTTTGGCTCGGATCTCGCTAATGACTGGAAAGGGGGGCTAACACCAGGATATGGGTACATTAGTGTGGTCCGATGTATCCATGCACCACAGTGTGGTACACACTGCGCACCGTGTGGTATACACTACTCACCGTGTCGTGTCACGATTGGTTGAAAAGTGAGGTTAAAAAATATGCAGCACCCAATCTTTCCAGGACGCGGTTGTAAATATAACTACTTTTCGAACTCCGCCTATTTGATAGCTGATGGAACCGGCGTCCTGCGTCCTAAATTATATGGGATTTACTAATTTAGCGGTAAAGGCCATTGCTGATTGTGATCTATTCCTGCCAGTGTCGAAAGCGCCATCATCCCATCAAGCGGAGCGGAGAAAAATAGCCGTCGATCAGCCGCCCCCTCGCTCGGGGTCAATCGTAAGAAACCCCATCTTCTAATTTAACACTCATAATCCAAAACGCAATCTGCCGGGTAGAACAAAACGCTGACTTTTGTGGTATGTCACGACTCAAGGATGCCTACGGAGGTCTACGCAAGGAAATGTCCACGTTTGACCGCGGTGACATCGTGTCCGTCGTGAGCGGCGGTAAAGCTGGTTATGCCAATCTCAAGCATCTCAACGTAGGCTCACCAGGTAGCGACGTGAGCGACCTGGGAGACACGGCGGACTTGGAAGAGCTACTGTCCCAAGGCTCGAGTCAAGGGCCGCAAACCCATCCAGGCATTGTCTGTTGCGCTATTTTCTCCTTCTCCGGTTTTTTTCTACTGGTATGGGGCTGAGTGTGATATTTCAATTTTGATGGAAAACTTATTGTTATATTGTTCTTTTATTGTAGCTTATTATAGGCTGTATTGTCAGCAGCAACTCGCTATACATCAAAGTGCACCCACCCCACGGCAAGCCCAAGTCCTCGCTGGCTACAAGCATCTTCCTGGCGGCGTTTCTCTATCTGTGTGTCTTCGGCACCAGCATCATGTACTTCCTCCGTGCTCGGCGAGCGCAGAAGGTGTATCAGCTCTCTCTCGACGTGCATGCCGACTAAAACGAGGTACACAACCTGTAGATTAGCAACAATGAGAAGCAAACCGACCAAAACCCAATCAACCCAGGACGATATAGAGCGGGAAACGAGCATTCATTTGGAGGAACAGGCCGAGAACACGACATACAGCACTCAAGGACTTCGGTACAGCAGGACGCTACATTGGACTGATGCCGGTTCCGTTCCTCTACATAGCAAATAAATTAACTTCATCCTCCAAATGCAGGACTTTGGTCCTTCCCGTCCTGCTCCTTGGAATCGCTTTCATCTTCTTCATCCGCAGGCCCATCGTACACAACTAGCAGCTTCTTCTCAAAAGCAGTAGCCAACATCTGCTTAGCGACTTCCCCACGAGCTTTCTTCTTGCTGATAGCGTTGGCTGTAGCCACCTCCTCGTCATTAAGAAAACCAGTGCACTTAAATTCCGTGACTTCCCGACTCGGCGAAACATCTTCAATGTCAAAACGGGCGTTAAGCGTTCCACGCTGAGTGAGCTGGTTCAACAAAGGCAATGGCTGAAGCTGCCGTTCCAACCAACTAATCCGAGTAGGCAGATCGTCTGCTGTACGCTCAGGAGTAGTAGGAGCTTCCGACTCAGTAATCAGCGGCTGGTCATTGGCCTTGGCACGCTCAAATCTTTCCAGATACGATGAGTCTTCCGCCGTCAACTTGCCAGCTTGTTGCTTGTCCTGCCACAACTTCTCGATCGCAATTTTGCACGCCTCGTTCTTGACAATTTTCTTCGACACACCTTGCACTCCAACCGCGAGCATTTCGCTTGTTGCTCCGTTCGCGATCGTGCATTCAAAGAGCGGATCTTCTCCGGCCTCCGCGTTGTACATCGGGCGAATGTCCACCATCATCCTCTGCTTAATTTTCATAAAGTAAACGTTCAGTCTCGCAGCCGCAAAAGTGTCGTCCTCTCTCGTTGGCAGTGCAGTTCTATCCACTCTATCCTGCATCTCGTCCTTCCTCTGCTTCTCCTGCTCTTCTGGTGTCAGAGGGGGTGCAGCAGCCTTCCCAGCAGCAATAGCCTCCTTCACTTGCTTGGCACGGATCTCCGACAATTCTGCCTGCTGCATGGCCTGCTTACGTTGCGCAGTCTCAATTTCCTTCTTCAAAGTCAGAAACTGCGTCTTGTCCGGGTAAAACCCCAGCGCTGAGTCCACCACTTCCTCTGCCTCTTTGTATCTGTGCTCCATAAGTCGCAGCTTGGCCATCGCATACAGTGCCTTAGTGGACGATTTCTCCACGGCCAACGCCTTGGTCGCGTACTCGGTAATCACCGAGAGATCCTTCAGCTTAAGACCACAGATGGCTACATTGTTGCACAGCGTCACATATTTCCCCTGCATCTCCAGATCGTCCCATTCTGCCGGAGCGACAATGCTACCGTAATATTCACTTTGCTGGTGCTTCAGCACGGCCTCCAAGCTTTTCAAAAAGGCGTTTCTCGCTGCGTAAAAGTTCTTTTCTTGAAATTTCCTCTTCCCGTCGTTTTGGGCCGTGTCTGCCGTCTCCAGAAGCTCCGGGGGCGTCTCGTCGTCCGGATTCTGCAATGTTAGGGCTTGTACACGCTCTTCCGCCGCTCTGCTGTACCATTGATCCAAATTCTGTCCTTGAGCGTGCGCTTGGGGTTCCGCCTCTCGCATATGAAGCAAAGTCTGCCGCACTTTGGCGTCCCACACCCAATCTTCAAAGCTGCGCGACGAGTCACGCACGAATGTCAGTAGCAGATCCTGCACACCACGCAGAGAAAGCAGTGGCTGCAGGAATTGCTGCGTCTCTTTGTCGCTGGCCGCTAACGCCGAGCGCAGGCGTCCAAGATCTTCTTCTTGTTGGTTAGCAACCATGAAAACAATATCTCCAAATTAGTGCTCTCTTTTAATTTTATATTCTGTTAATTTTAATCCCTGTTCCCTTATGTTGTACCGTACAACATAATAATTATACCCTAAATGCTTCTTATCGCACCGTCTCTTGTATGTTAGACTCTAACATAGAGGTCCTACATAAGAACATTTTATACTTGACAATTGACAATTTGCGGGACCTGTCCCGCAACCAATACCGTCCAACAGGATAATTTTTATTTATGTCCCTCCGAACATAAATTTATTATTGGATGTTGTTTTAATCACACCGTCAATGCTAGACTTCATCATGAAGTCAATAACGAAAGGGTGCGAGGGGCGTTTTTATTGATCATAACGATACTTAGCATCCATTTTTCGTTGGGTGGTGGGGGCCTTTGTATACAAGTTTTCTGCTGGATACACATCAAACTAATTGTTTTTTGAAATAATGAAGGGGTGAGTACGAAGCGCAAAACGGTGTGCAGAAGACGATCCTTTTCTCGATGATTTTACAAGACAACCTAGCTCATATTCTGCGTCGCGCACATGTCTTAAGACATTCAGACGAATTGATAAAAAATCATTAAGCTGTTTTTGAACAGTGATAGGGCTGACATCAGCAAGCCTATCGGCTATCTCTCCCCATCAAGCCCTGAACCACGTAGTGGGAGCGTCAATGGGACACGAGGATGAGAGAGACCGTTGACGTAGAACGGGGTGTAGCCTGTGGAGGCATGCACAACATTATTCAATGCAAACACAACGAGTGGGAGCATAGAACTCCAGCGTTTAGGCATCTCTGCGCAAACGCTACGGAGCATGTCTTCGACAACACGATTGACTCGTTCAGTTTGACCATCAGTCTGCGGATGACCCGCTGTGGACATGTTCAACTTAGTGCCTAGCACCTGGAACACAGATGTCCAAAACGTCCCAGTGAAGCTGGAGGTCTCTATCAGAGACAATCGATGAGGGCATCCGTGTGGACGGAAGACCCGATCGATAAACAGCTTAGCTGTACCTTCAGGTGCTGTCGAATGCGCCCGCATAATTCAATCGTCTAGTAACGCAGTTGTTTAGGCCTCATCGAGCGTTTGCTCAAACGTATTTCGATGATATCTTTGTGCACAGTCGTGCTGAACATGGTCGTTCATATGTGGAGAATCACATTGACCACTTAAGAGCTGTGCTCGAGTGCATGCGCTCTAATAAGCTGTCCGCTAACGCATCGAAGTGCATCTTTGAGACTGACGAGATTGATGCTTTATTGGAAAGCGCGGCCTTCGTGTGGATCCCGCTAAGGTGAAGTCCATTGTGGACTGGTCGGTTCCCAAGAACCTCAAAGACATACAAAAGTGGCTTGGTATTGCCAACTACTTGTACAAGTACAGACAGAACTACGCTGAGATGGCTAGGCTATTATCCAATCTCCTTAAGAAGGATGAAAGTTGGTGTTGGAACACCGAACATCAAGGAGCCTTTGAGGCTGTTAAGGAGGGTCTCCTCCATGCGCCAATCCTGGCATTGCCAGACCCTGAACGTCCGTTTTTCAGTGTCGTCTGTGACGCCTCTGACTTTGCCATAGGCAGTGCTTTGCTACAAGCTGATGCCGATGGGCATGAACGCGTTATTGCGTTTGAGTCTCGCCAGCTTAAGGCTGCAGAGAAGAACTATCCAGTTCATGACAAAGAGCTACTTGCAATGAAGTATGCTCTCGTCAAATTCAGGGTTCACCTGTTGGGCTCTAAGCCGTTCGTCGTCTACACAGACCATGCGTCTCTACGCACTGCGATACAATCGCCCCATCTCTCGCAGCGGATGGCCCGATGACTGCCCTTCTTTGCGGAGTACAACTTTGAGGTGAAATACAAACCTGGCAGGCAGAACACCTTCACTGTCCCGTCGTCCAGATTATGAGCAAGCTCATATTACAATGGTGACGTCGTCTGTTCCAAACCTCATCCGCGCTGCGTGTGCGCAAGATGATACGTGCGTAGCTCTGCTACATGCTCTTGGAAGCAAGGAGATTCAAGACTCGAAGCTGACTCTGTCAGTGCGTTTACACGCGAGCCTACATCGCTATTCCATCGATGATGACCTGCTATATTATAGCACCAGTACTGAGGACACTCCACGCGTTGTGGTTCCTCATGATGAGGATTTAAAGTACCATATCCTCTATAAGGCGCACGACACGCCACTTAGTGGTCACTTGGGTCGGTAAAAGCCCTACAACTCTGTGAGTTTGTACTATTGGTGGCCCAAGATGTACAAATGGACGAGCACTTACGTGTGTAAGTGCGAGACATGCCAACGAGTAAAACTCTCTGCACATGCGTCTGCACCTTGGCCAGTTTTCCTGTACCCTCTGGGTGTTGGGAGTCCATGAGTTTGGACTTTGTGTTTGGCCTTCCGAAGGATTCGGAGGCAACACTGAAATTGTGGTCTTTGTTGACCGATTGAGCAAGATGTCTCGTCTAGCAGCAGTGCCGGACACCGTTGATGGTGGACTTCCGTTGAGATGTCAGCTCCAGTATCTCGAAAACAACGCTGGGTTGTTTTGCCCAGATGATGAAGAACACGAAGATGAGGTACGCTATGTTGGTTTTGTCCATCGTAAGGTATTGTGTGACAACGTTACAATCAACATAAGGGCTAACATACAATGTATGTTGTGAACGTGTTCAGCAATTAAGTGACGGCGGGGAGACCGAAGAAGCTTTTTCTGACATAACATCTGGGGTCCGCACCTGTGTCGTTGTACAAACCCCACCTTGCTGTGTCGTGGGCAAACCAGTGCAGAGGACTAAACTCAGACGAGGACCCTGGACTACAAGAGGATCCCCAGAAGATGAAGAAGACGCTGAGAGTGAGGAATGGAGGAAGATTGAGAAATTGGCGAACTCATCGATGAGAAGTCCAAGCAGGATGTTCATGAGATTCCTGACTCAATTTGGTCTTCACTCACCACGGATTCTCACATGATCACAGAGATGCACCACACTGGCTGGTAGTATGGTGTGTTGGATGTATACAACATTGTGCTGTTTTTTGGGATAGTGAGGGCTGGTGGCGGTGAGCCACTCATGAGTGGTGGGTGTGGCGCTTTCTACTTCTTCAACCGAACCTATTAGCAGAAGGATAATTATCTCCGGACTCCACAACGAAGTACCTCGGACTCCACAACGAACAATCATTTTCTGATTGTTCGTCATTTTCAAGACCATCTAGTGCACAACCCCGCAAACCGCGCCCTTCACAGAGAACTCCAAGTCTACAGGGGCGCGCATCAAGGACGGCTTTCGGTGAAGACATTCGCACATGACTACAGATGTCGTCTTCTCCAAGATAAGCAAGACTGCCCATACTCCATCGCTTGGAATGTGACTAATTGGTTTGGTGGTTGAAGCTCAACAAGGGCATGAATACGTGGCTAGTCAGCATGGAATTTCATGAGTGCACGACGTCGGTTTTAGTCGACAGTCCTAAGTAAGTGGTTGATGACCAGTTTACTTTCAATGTCGAGCTCGCTGGTGGCGATGTCAGGAGAGAAAAGAACGCCACGACCAACACCAAGACCACGATAAGATGGACCTACGTCCCAAACGTTTTGTTGAGTTGATCCAGAGGTCGTCGAAAAGGTTGTAGAAGCAATATTTTGGAAGTTGAAACACCATCACCGTGCACTCGTATAGAAGAAACTTGTGCAAGTAGCATTAGCTCCGCGGTGGAAATATGAGAAAAGATGATACGAGACGCGGCTTCCATAAAACATATTTGTTGTGTTGATTCTTCCGTCTTCAGACATCAACTTCACCGTTTGCGCCCACGAGTTGGTTGTGAATAGTGTGGTAACAAAGCCTAGTGCCGTTTAAAGGTTAAAAAAGGGGAGTTGATTCTGGTCGAGGCAGGAATATGATGATGAGCTTACGGAGGAGCAAGGTTATGTAGCGGATAGCACGAGATAGTTTCTGTTAATACTAACGACTGAACATTACCTTTTCGAGGGGATCGTCTGCAAAAACTGCTGTGCGAAATAAAACAAAGATATTGCTAGACGACGTTCCTGGACTGGTTAGCTACCAGGAATCACATGGTCGCGCCAGTCGAGAAAGACACCGATAAGGCAACTAACTGAACGAGAGCGCCTGTAATGCCACGAGGCACGGCCAGTTCTCAATACTCGTCAAGAGTATTGCTTCGAGCCTGTAGAGCCTGTTGAGGCCATACAGGTCCTGGGGAAAAGCTCACTGAGCACCTGTATCATAGGCGGCGCATAGCGAGCGCCTCCCGCGTCGGCTCAAGCGCGCGGCAGCGAAGGAGACGGACGTGCAGGCGGCAGCGAAGGAGACGGGCGTGTAGGCAGCAGCGGAGGATACGGGCGTGTAGGCAGCAGCGGAGGAGAGGGCCGTTCAGGCTGCATCGGAGGAGATGTACAGTCAGGCGGCAGCGAAGGAGACGAACGTGCAGGTGGCAGCGAAGGAGACGGACGTGCAGGCGCCAGCGAAGAAGCCGGACGTGCAGGCGCCAGCGAAGGAGCCGGGCGTGCACGCGGGAGCGAAGGAGACGGACGTGTATGCGGCATCGAAGGACACGGACTTACAGGCGCCTACGACAGACATGCGGGCGTCTGCAAAGAAGACGAAGGTGCGGGTGCCTCCAAAGAAGAAGTCGGCGTTTAAGGAAACTGGCGCAGAAGTCAAGGACGTGAGTATAAACGAGAAAGCAGCGGCTGAGAGCAAGGAGACGGCAGTAGATGGGGGGGCGCAACAGTGGAGACACTTGGACGAAACTGCAGCGCCTGATGCTGTTTCTGAGGTGGTTGCTGATATTTGGCCGAGGTGCAGATCCAAGGACATACTCTCCCGGTCATATAGAGACTCCGGCTTCCTCGACTTCTTGACCCGTCACGCTGCATGTTGTGGCTGCGGCGGGGCTGCCGTAGACTTTAGCGTAGAGGAAGGCTTAGCGCCTCTTAGAGTCTTAAGTAGGTTAGTAACCTTAAGTTCTATACGAGAACTTATTGCGAGTGTAAGACAGCAGCTTACAAACTCCAAGAGTAATTAGGGCTTTAATTACTAAAGCAACTGAACTCTTTAACTGAAATAACTGTTTTCTATTATTTTTATGTCGGCAAAGCCGGTTTCTGTATATCTATAAAGTCCAC
>JAIKVB010001596.1:0-11919 GCA_024679045.1 Phytophthora brassicae
GCCCAGTCGTTGACGTTCTTTTTTAATTTATTGGAGACTGCGATTGACCGCTTGGAAAATGCCATCCAAGCTTTGAGAGGTAAATTATTACGACAGCGGTTCCACTGCATGCCGTTGTTGTCGCCTTCTATACCGCTAGTTGAACGAACTCCAAAGAGAGGGAGTCGGGATCCGTAACTTTCCAAGTGGGGCCAAGTTCGACTCGTCCAGCGTTTGTCATTGTCATTGCAAATACTATTTCCGATTACAGTCCAATTTATTGGATGTATGCCCTGTAAGTAAGACCAGACATACTCTTCCTTTTGATTAACCCCTGCTCCAGATAGTATCGGTTCCGGGAAGCGTTTCCGTAGCATTTCGATAATTTCCTCATACTCGAGCGTTGTCTTCGACGCCTGGAGAGCCATAATTAAATCGTTCACGTTGCTTTTCTTCACGCCCAACTTCTTGAACTTGTCTACAGTATTGAAGCGAATATGTACCGCACAAAACTTTAAATGAATCACTAATCCAATGCGATGGAGTGCAACTTGTGCCGAGAGTTGTTTACCGCGGTCGAGAAACGTAGGGTGATCATGCAGACGAATTCCACTAGCGATGCAATGCGCAAAAAACCAAACGAAGTTGTCGGTGTTTTCTTTCTGTACAAAAGCCACAGCTAAAGGCACAATATTCTTATCTCCGTCCTTACCAACCAGCGTGACGCATATTCCATTGTATTGTTCGTGTTTCATATGAGTTCCGTCACATTCTCATACAAGAAGAAGCATAGATTGTGCTCCCACAAGCGGTCCCACCGATAGAAACAATCTGAAGAAGCGTCCTGAACGATCTACTTGGCAACATACCCGTGAGCCAGGATTTTTTTCAGCGAACCGCGTTAAGTACGCTGGTAAAGGGGTTAAATTCAGACACTGGATCACTTGCCATTCGAGATTTAGTCTCTTGAATTTTGCGATAAAAGTAGCCGAATTTTTTGATACATCGACACCGTCAACACGCTGAAAACTACTCACTACACGAGCCTTTGATGTGTTATGACCCTCAATTACCGCTGCCTCAAATCCAGGTAGTCGCATGAGCTGAGCGCCAGTCGGGTTAGCTCGACTACAACAGCATTGTCTGTGTTGCAGATTAAATTTCGATATGTACCACATGCCATCTGCTACAAGCGACAACTTGGAAGCAGGTCGCTTGCGGTCACTTGCTGGAGTCGAACGTACTCGTTTTTTCGAAAAGGAAACAAACCAGGAACAGTCAATACCTATACACTTCCAAAGCATATACGAACCACAGTTCTTAACACATTTGATAGCCATGTCCGCGTTGAATGCATAGTCTTCAATAAAGTCTCCTGCTTCAGCTACAGACTGAAACGTTGCATGCAGCTGTACTTCACTATATCCATGCACAGCAAGCAAGTCTATCGGCATCCTTGTTGTAGAAGGTAGTTGCTGCAGGAAGTGCAGCAAAACCATATCGCCCAAAATATAACATTGCTCAGATATAAATACAAACTTGAAACTGAAATTTTTAACCAATCAGCACGCATGTCGTTCGTTGTGGCTCTAGATGATAAATTTAGCCTTCGTTGTGGCTTCGTGTGATAAATATCCCGCACAGCCAATTGATATTCATTTGATTAGGTTTCACTATGGTAGATAGTGAACTTTATAGATATACAAAAACCGGCTTTGCCGAGATAAAAATAATAGAAAACAGTTAATCTTTTGAGTTGAAGAGTTCAGTCGCTTTATTAATTAAAGCTCCTAACTACTCTTGGAGTTTGTAAGCTGCTGTCTTACGCTCGCAATAAGTTCTCGTATAGAACTTAAGGTTGCTAACATGCTTAAGACTCTAAGAGTCGCTCAGCCTTCCTCTACGCTAAAGTATACGGCAGCCCTGCTGCAGAAATCGCGCAGGCAGCTTAGCCGTGCTAGAACCTCCCAATGAGGAGAGCGTTGGTACAGTGTGCACTGAGAGAGATCATTTAGCAGAGGATTTTGGAGTGAATGGAGTAGGACCGTTCCCGAGTGATTTCGTCCAAGAGCATTCAGCACGTGCCATTGGACTCGCTGAACAATCGTGTAGCGTCAAAGTCGGACATAGAAATGAGCAGACCGCTGGTGAAGAGACTACTTTGACGGTCCTAATTTGTTGATGGAGCGCTCAAGACGAAAAAAGTGACCGAGATGACGGAAAAGACGTTGGCCTATCAGAGCGAAATTGTGTTCAAGGTAATTTGGATTTCTTTAAGAGACGGAAAAGACGTTGGCCTATCAGAGCGAAATTGTGTTCAAGGTAATTTGGATTTCTTTAAGAATTGCAGCATTTCAGAAATGGGTTCTGTAGATCGGATTCCCCCTGAACGTGACAAGCATCACGTCCTGGTCGTAATATACTACATAGTCTACGCTTTGCTAATGAGGCTTCTATACGGGGCATATGTACCTCCCTTTCGAGACAAACAATATTTGGGCGAGGCATGCAATCAGAGTGCTCAACCATTCATTCCAAGTGAACCAGAGGAGCTTAATTGACATCAAGTGGCGAGCACATTTTCATGTGGAGAAAAAGAGTGAAGACGTGAAATTCGACGGCTGCACAGCAGAGTGTGGCGAGTTGACACCGGCTTCCGTGGATATTGTTGAAATGTGATGATTCAGATAGTAAATGTAGTATTTTGGAGTTTGCAGGCCGCTTGGAGACGGTGGTCGAATCGAGGCCGGGGGGCGTCCACGCTTCCAACAATGTCATGGATGTTCTAGCTCTAACATTTCGAGCGGTGAGGCAGCAAAACAGTGCTACGGAACGATACAACGTATTTATGATGAAAGGCGTTGGGTGCTGCTGGCACGTCTAATTGAGTAAGATCAAAGAGCGTTCTGAGTGACGGCACGCCCTGTATAGCATGCGGGATTTGTTGCAGGCGTGTGATCCGTCGAGGACGACGGATATAAAGCTGGGGAGTATGTCCAGCATCAGGATATACAGGCGGCGCGCCAGGATATCAGGTATTATGTTGTGGACGAAGGACTTAGTGGACCTTACCGGACGTGGGATGTTGCCCCGATAGATGATTCAAGGTGTTCCCTGCAAGTTCTCGGGAGATGCCGCCCTCTTAGTGAGGACGGGTGTCGTCGGCACCGTAAGGTGTGTACGGATATGATTGGGAGGATTGTCATCTTGAGTAGGACGGAGGTGCTCAAGGAAGCTGCAGGGAAGGTCAGAAGGGGTGAATCACTAAGGGGTAGGTTGGAGCTCGAACCGACGCCCGAGGTCATCAATCACTTTTGGATTCGACAAGTAAGCAGCAGACTAAACGCAAAAACAAGTTACTTTCTACATTTAACCAACGAGAGTTGCCTCAGGGCCGACGGCCTCTTCCTGTTTCTATTATCCTAACTTCGGCAAGAAGCTACTTCGATAAAGACAAGTTATTGTCTCCGAGCCTTTTCCCCAAAAACGCAGGCTCGGGACACGCGTACAATTAATTGGTCAACATAATATGTTTGAGACCATGTCAAACAAAAGTTTACTTAACCCAAATTTCAAAAAATCAACTCGAGCCCACCACGATCACCAGCAGCGTTACGAGAGCATTTTAAGCCTTCGCAGGCCTCGTGGTTCCCAGAAGAACATAACTATGAGATTAGCTAATACATGTATTAATACGTACTGTCAAAAATAATAGTCAGGCCTTGAAGACTTGCCCAGTCTCTGGGGAGTCGGTGGCCATCCCGTGCTGTACATGACAATACGAGCTAGAAGGAGAAATTATCTTATCTGAGTGGACATCCACTCAAATTTTTCCCAGAGGCCAACCACTCAGATTAGTGTTAGTGACAGGCGCAAATTTGACAATACCGTTTGATTATCGTTGCATTCTTTCTTAAAATCCTAATTCTCTCGGCGTAACTGAAAGAAGATCGTAGTATTCGTTGCGCCCCGCCTAATGGATAAGTCTACACCAAAGAAGCCGCCTTCTTATGGCTCTGTTCCTTTTGTGTTAGAAGCCTCCGACTTGGCCGCTGCCAAATCGCTTCGTATTCTACGAGACGACGTGTCAGTTAACACATCAGACTCGCGCACGCCTACTTACGGGGTAGCTCAAGACAATAAGCGCAACATTGGCACCGACTTGTGCGGGACTCAACAGTCTATACAGCAACGCTGCAAAGAGTGTAGGAAACATCTCCTGCCAGGCTTGAAGAGGAATCCCAAGCTTCTTGCGCACGTAGTAGCTTCTTGCGCGCGTAGTAGCTTTTAGCTGCTAGTCGCCGCGAATTTTTCCTCGCCACAGGTATTGTACCAGACGGCGTGCCAATTAACATACCAGACTCGCGCACGCCTACTTACGGGGTAGCTCATGACAATAAGCGCAACATAAAGGGCATACGCGTGTAAGCCTCGTTTTAGGCCTTCCCATTTTTTTGGCGACGACGCCGTCTTGCTCGAGATGGTGCTGCGTAGCTGGCGATTTTGGAGAAAGAAACGATAATCAAACGGTATTGTCAAATTTGCGCCTGTCACTGACACTAATCTGAGTGGTAGGTCTGTGGGAAAAATCTGAGTGGATGTCCACTCAGATAAGATAATTTCTCAGCTAGACGAGAAGAAAATAGAAATTATAATACAATACTATTCGTGAACCTGGGACAAGTAAAAATTTCAAAACGCCCTTTCTCGAGAGTTCGGTTAGGTACGAAATTGGGTGGCCAGCCGATTTCTCGATAAGTAAACTTTTGTTTGAGGGGGTCTCAATATTATTATGTTGACCGATTAATTGTACGCGCACTGGGATTAATAATTAATAATCCCCCTTTACATACAATTAGTGTATGTAAAGGGGGATTAATTCAGTACAATTATAGAGCACTTAGTTTTTCTTACATATTTTGTCAAATAGGACGCTAATCTGGCACTGTTTTTAGCCAATTGAAGCTCGGCGTTTAAATTGCCATTCCAAGAAATCGAAGAAAAGCAAGTTTGTGTATGAGCAAAAAGAGCGGCACATGAAGAAAAAAATGAATTGTACTGTAGAAGCCATTTTAGGCAGTGAAGAAGCTCTAATACTTCGCCTTGACCCCTTTCGATTCCAGGACTGCTACGCAGCGATTGGGCATCGATGTATCGAGTTTTTCAAGAAATTTCATCCCAACAGCGTAAATTTGTTGCCTTTAGCCCGTTCACAGTGTCAAATTGTCTTCCATCTTCATAAACGTGCCTCACCAATACTCCCCACACATTCTCGATGGGTTTTAAGTCCGGGGACTTTGCTGGACAGGACATCACGGTGACATTTTGCTCGTCAAGCCAAGCCTTCGTAGCAGTAGAAGTATGGATACTTGCCCCATCTTGCTGAAATGTGAAGTCAGTACCATATTTCGCAAACGACAGAAGATATTCAGATCAAGTGTATATGTAGGCCTCGCAGTCCTGTTTACCTTCAAGAATTGCCAATTGAGACGTACCATCCACCGAAAATGCACCTCAAACCATTACGGACCCATCGCCACTTTGTCGCTTGGAATATATTTGCTCTTCCTTTCGGAGGTCATGCCAATAGTTTGCCAACCACCAGAACCATCCCGGTTAACCGTCTTTTCGTAGATTGCCATTCTTTTTTCCAGGTGACCTTGTCCCGCGCCCACATCAGATGTGCCTGCTTGTGCCGCTGAGTCAGCAATGGGGTGGCTTTCTCTTCTTGTACACGAGGTGGCTTTGCTATCGAAGCAATTGCCTAACCCTTAACGGGTAAGTCCAGCTTCTTTTGCAGATTCAGTACTCAACGTGATTTCTTCACGGAATGTCCTTACACTGGTGTTTTCTTGGCCTGCGAACCCGGTATGACTATGCAAACCTTCTCTATCATTGTGGTGAGTGCGACACACATCCCACACCAATTTCCACCGGAAAACCTTATCGGTTTGTGCAAAGTTCGCGTCTAGCTCCCGAAGGTATGCATCAAAGATGGCTCTATACTGTTTCACTTCCTCTATTTTTTACCAGAAGCAGATATGATCGTCCTCAAAGCTTCAGATCTAAAATTTCCCGTCTTCGTTTTTGTCCTCTAATAGCTGCTTGTAGTTTTATTTTCGTGGCTAATCAGCACCTCACTCACCTGCTAAAAACCAAATCATAGTTTAGCTGTGGAAAACACGAGAAAAAGATTTCCAGTGGATGAGAAACTCAATCGTTTAGTCTTCGAGCAACAGGGAATCCATCATGCGAGCAATTTCTTCCGCATCCGGTTCTGCGGATGTCACGACTAATTTTGCAAACTGACACGCATCCAACTCATCAACATTCTTCGCCAGATTCGTCGGTACAAAGCGCACGAAAGTCTCCATAACGGTCTGCATAAGCGATATGTCATCTAAGTCCCGATCAATCGGACGCACAATACACCAGCCACTCTCATCTGAATACATTCCAGCACACTTTCCTTCTCCCTCCGACAAAGCTCGCCACACAAGAATCATTCGGTTCTCTTCGACATACTTGCGGATCACAAAAAAAACCATCATATCTACTGGTACCCCCGACTTTTCGAGCGGCTGTAGTCGGAATTTAACTGCAATTGTATTTTCTGGATTTACACCACCGTCGTAGTTATGCCGATCCTTTTGCCGGTAAACTCGAACCATCATATCTACTGGTACCCCCGACTTTTCGAGCGGCTGTAGTCGGAATTTAACAGCAATTGTATTTTCTGGATTTACACCACCGTCGTAGTTATGCCGATCCTTTTGCCGGTAAACTCGAAGCATCGACTGCCACATCACAGCACAAGTCTCCTTGAAGCTAAATGGAATCGGTAAAATATCCACGTTTTCTACATACATGACGTCTCCATCGCGTTTTACTTTTGGTTCCATTCTGTAAAAAGTGGGAGAAATTTCCCTCACACGAGAAAATCGGAAAACTTCATCCGTTCTTGCATGAAGAACATCCAAGTCATGCAAAAACTCTTCAAAAAGTTCCCTGTCATCCGCATTTAACTGGGAGCTGCTCCGTTGGACTGTTACTTCTGTATTTCCGATGTAACTCGATTTATGCAGCCGCGTCCGCAGCATATTGTCAATTTCTTGAATCACTTTGGCTCGATTTTCCACAGCATTTTTTAGACTTCGTTGTTGCTCTTCAGCCACCAAACGACCCTCTTTCTGCCTTGTGGCAAGTGCTTTCCACACTGAAGTGGACGAATATTTACCATTAAGCGACTTGGCTCGTTTTCGGACATGTTGGAGATACCTCAACTCTTCTGCCAAATATTCTTCTTCTTCTTGCAATATTTGCCGCTCGTTCTTCACTTTTTCACGGTACTTGAATCTTCTGTTGGGTACTTGAACATTCTTATCGTTATTTTGTGTCTGAATTTCATATTTGCCAATATTTTCTTTAGCTGCAATTTCACGACTCATTGATGCTCTTAAACTGTCGGATGAACTACGTGTCATCAGCAACGCCTCTGTCTCCGCTAGCAGCTCATTGCTTTCCTGTAGCAAGTCTGTAGCAACTTCATCGAGTCCAATGGAGGGCGAGAGAGACTCATAATCGTACAGAAAGCTATTTAAACCTGCCAGAAAGTCGTCGGACACGCTCTGGTCCATAAATGTCTGGGTTGGGTTAAATTCCGTCTGGTATAATTTTGATAAAACTGAGAACAAACATTTAAACCATATCGTCATATTTGTTAAAACCACCCAAACCACCTCTGTAAATTTGACATTGGAGTAAAACAACAAAATAGCTTGTTCTGGACGTATTTGAAAGCTTGTTTTTTTATATTTCGACCTAGTCATGAATGAACGAGAGCTGTTCATCTTAGCATGTCTTATTGTTGACTCAAGGGCGTCACACTAGATCTACCAGCGCAGTGAACTGCTTGCAGTGGAGGATAGCTTCGAGAGAAAACTCCGTTAGTGAAGTACGGTGATTATGTTAACCCCAATCAACTAAAAGTCCGACTCAACACTGAAGGAGTGACGCGAAGTACGCCCCACAGAGTGGAGAGCGCGCACCCACGCTCATCCCACGTACTCAACCGACGTCGTCTCTTGGCAGCTATTCATTTTACAATGCAAAGCACGTGCCAGTCACAGCCAGAACACATGCACCGCCACCGCCTTAGATTCCCGCTCTACGTTCTTGTTACCGGTATGATTAAATGCGTAGTCTTTCAACAGTGGGTCACGTGCCTCGCACCATTCCTAGATAAGTCCGGTGTGGCTGTACACGTGGATCGGATATAAAGGATTGGATGCTTTTTTTGTATGAAAGACGAAAAACGCGCCGACTGGGAGTTTTGAAACTACGGAGGCTTCCTATTTTGACGTTCTCAGAAAAATAGTTTTCTTGTTTTTGACCTTTTTCAAGAAAATGTCAAATTTGCCTATGGGCCATAATAAGGCAATTTGTGAGCTAATGAGGGCCCACCCCTTGTCCTAGGACAAATTTCACTGGGGTTAAAGGAGGGATGTGATATTTTGTGTATTACATAGGCTTTATGCATTTTGCCAGAATTTAAGCATATCGGCGCCTTTTCGCCCTCCTTTCAGCATTTCGCTGAGAAAATTAAAACCCCTTTTCAACATTGCAGTTAAACCTTAAATTATGGTCCCAGAAGAAGAGGAAGATGGCGCGTTCCTGCTCGACCTGGCCGAGCTCCTGACTACATGCGACGTTCTTCAGTCCCACAGTGAATCCCACAATGAGTTTGTATCAGATTTTGATGCTGGAAACACCACGATGGACTTACTCCAGGACAGCACCGAGCTCTTAGTGGAGACAGAGGCCTTGCTCGCCTCCTATTCCAACTCTCCGCACACTTGTAGAGCAAATTTACCATCCAGCAATTTCAGAATTCCAATGCTGCACAAGACAGAGATCGCCAGACGGGAGATAAAAAGTGTTCAAGCAGCTAAAAGACGGTTTAAATACCGGACGAAGCTGCAAAATGAACGACAAACTCTAAAAAACGAGCAAGAAAATCTATCTCGAGAGTTAACACACTTGCTACATACCAGAAAAAAGGTCAAAGTATTTGAGGAGAAAAGTACATCTGCACTTTTGTGGAAGGCAATTGCTAAGAGACAAATGGAGAATCTGTTTGTAGCAGAAGAACAGCAAAACGTACTGAAAAGAGCGGTGGCTCATCGGTCTCAAATGATCTCCGAGTTTGGTGAGACGATGAGGCAGCGACCGCATGCAGTGAAATCCGTGGACAATGAAGATCAGAACTCCTCGGAACTTAATGCGGATGATATGGCTCTGTTTGAGGACTTTTTGCAAGACTTGGACGCGCTTTATGCTCGAACTGATGACATTGTTGAAGATTGCTGTGTGGAAGAGAGCCCAGTCATACCCTACAGATCAGGCCTTGAGAGGAAAAAAGATGGAGATATGGAGTATGCTGAAAACCTGGACGTGTTGCTCATTCCTTTCAGCTTCCAACAGACCTGTAGTACGATGTGGAAATCAATGGTGCACGTTCAGAACCAAGCAGCTCGACATCATTACGCTGGTACCTTTGACTCGGAAAACACGCTTGCTGTCAAGTTTCATTTGAAATGCCCAAGTATTCATGAAGAACCAGTCCACATGATGGTTCATCTCGTCATGCGCAGGTATTTAGAGGATGAACGAATGATAATTGTTTGGCGAGCTTTATCTGAGGGAGAAGGCAAGTTTGGAGGCATGAACTCTGATGAAACGGGGTGGTGTGTCGTACGTCCGATTGATATGACAGGTAAAGAGGATTCTCTGTTTCGTACTGTGATGCAGACGTTCGTCCGCTTCATCCCAATAAATGTTGCAAGTAGCTCGACTTGTGACCCGCAACTCTTTACCAAAATGGTTGTGGCGTCTGTAGAAAAAGATGCAGGAGATATTGCCCGGATGATGGACTCCCTTATCCTTGATGACTCTCAGGACAATTAATCTGTCGGATTACTATCTGTAGTAATATAATACTTCTTACAATAGAAGTATAATAAAGAGGCATGGGTTACTATTAATAGTATGAAAGTGTTCTGTTACAGTCAGAAATGTATTATACTACTTTTTGAAGTAACATATAGTAGTACTACGTAGTAGGTAGTTTATTATATATTTTAAAGACAGCTTTTTTGTTTTTGTCTAAAAAAAGAGTGTGAAAATGAGTTGGGATGTAGAGCACCCTCAACTTCGTAACAGCTCCCGTGGCTACCCTATTGCTGTTGTTGTCTGTAGATTAGTTCGATAGAAGCTAGTAAACTAAGTACACGAACATCTTCGTCTCGTAGTGATTTTGAACCCACTTAAGCTTACAGTAGATTTCCATGTTCGTCAAATAGCAATCCGTCTGTTGTCAGAGCTTCATCTATCAAGAGATGCTCCATCATGTGCTCAATCTCTAGATTATCTTCCACTCCAGATTTGACCAGAAGCTCAAGAAACTGGTCCAGCTTTCCTTCTTCATCGTCAGTCCTACCGTCCTTAAAATGCATTAAAACTAGTCGAGCACGTGTTTGTACCAGCGTTCCTCCAGCATCAGCAACCTCATCCGCATAACTCGTTGACGAGTGAAGAATGCAATCCCGTTTCGTCCAAATTCATTCCTGGAAACTCAGCGTCTGCCTCCGAAAGCGACCACCATACGACCACCACGCGGTCTTTTTCCACATATTCCTTACAACATGCTAGCTTCGGAGATTAAACAATTCGCCATTTCCCAGTCTAAGAGGCGAATAGACCTGAAGCGCCATTGAGTTTTCGGGATCTGGTACTTCGTCATATACGCGCCTTCCTTCTTGTCGATGAGGTACCGAGGCCAACACAGCATCACAAGTCCGTTCAAAACTGAAAGGCACTCGACCCACTCCAATCGTTTCAAAGTATTCAGTCTCTCCATCCACTTTCCTCTTTGGTTTTCCAGTCAAAATGCCTCCAGGCGTAGGAACTACCTCCAGTAGTTGAATAACCTCTTCTACCTTCTCATACACAGCGTCCAAATTCATAAAATACGTATTGTATTGTGTCGCTTCTGTTATCCCAAGTCTCGCTTTCTTCTCCATAATTTGTGCCGTCTCAATCATCTCATCTTGGCCTACTCTCTTCCTCAAAACTCCCTCAAGGTCCTCAATAAAACTGCTCGACTCTTAACTGCCTCCTGTAATCTATTTTGCAGCGATTCCGCCTCTCTTTTGCCCTCATATTGCCTCAAAGCGATAGCTCTGCACGCCCCAAGAGCCAGAGAATCCTTTGGTGAACTTTGAACCAGTCGTCGTCTTCTATCGGAATAGAAAAAATGAACTTCATGTTTCTTTTTACGAAAAGATAGGGGGAAAATGTGATTCGCTTAAAATAGATAATTATACCTACTGTATACACCGACGGACAGAATGCAACTGCCACCAAAACTAGCTGCCAGTTGACGTAAAACAGGCACAGATAGGGGGAAAATGTGATTCGCTTAAAATAGATAATTATACCTACTGTATACCTTAACCGTCCACATGTACTTATTATGTACAAGCGAACGGTTTGTTCATCCAGAAACCGAGGAATTACCATAAATAAGTAGATGCTTCGAGGTATCTAATTAGATTCCTTTTCGATGTGTTTGTTGTTGTTGGTCGCTACTAAGAGTTAATAAGGACTAAGTCGTATTATGTTTTATGTTTTATATACAGTAAATGAGCGTCAATAGAAGCAAATCATTAAAAGTTAGACGGCGTTAATTTCTAAATAGATCACCCTACCGCCCTACCGAGGAAGCAAAAGAACCCTACGTTGGTGTATTAATAGGTGTGTCCACCGTTGGTGGGTTTACCCCCGTGAAACAGAAACGGCATGCAATAATAGCAACATCAGGTATGAGTCAGCGTGAAGCTGCCCGGTCTCAAAAGATTCCGCGGTGGACCCTCAACGAAT
>JAIKVB010001597.1:0-11909 GCA_024679045.1 Phytophthora brassicae
CGTCCACAAGAAGCTGCTACGAAACCCAAACGCCGGCGTCGTCGGTAAAAGGGTGAGTAAAACGGTGACTTTATTAAGGTAGTGAGTAGCTAGCTAACTCTACGTAGTACATATTAATCTGGTTGCTATGATAAAAAAGTCTGAAAGAAAATATTCTGTCTTGTAAGCGATTGTTACCCCGACCGCACTTGTTGGGAAAAAAGTCTGAAAGAAAATATTCTGTCTTGTAAGCGATTGTTACCCCGACCGCACTTGTTGGGTACTATTCATGGCCAACTCTCTATCTTCGCTGCCTGCACACCGACCGTGGCGAGGGGGACACTCACTACATGGATATCGCTGCTGCAACTGAACATCCTAGGGTCATCCCTTGGCTCTACAAGAACGATGCAGCTCTGAAGTGACAAAAGGGCTGCTGTCAGCAATGGGCACGTTGAAGTCGCCAAAATCATTTGCAAAATATTGGCGGATAGAGCCTCAGAATTGGTCTCTTCCCAGAGCTGGCGCTGTGCTACCCGTACAAATGCTTTTTGTGACCAAGGAAGTGACCCTGGGGGCTTGACAAACATCTATTTCTTCGCGCAAAGAGCTACGCAGAGACACAAAAAATGTATTTAGAGCTTGTTCAGCTCAGAAATGAAAAAAATCATTGTATCCCCTTTTAATACAGATCAGCTTCAACTTACCCACTGTAAAGGGTTTAGGTGCTTCAATCAAATCCCCTTTTAATACAGATCAGCTTCAACTTACCCACTGTAAAGGGTTTAGGTGCTTCAATCAATACTGTCAATCAATACTGTACTGTACCGGTATGTGTATAATAGTACTGTATTAATACTTGAAGTACAATTAATACATTTACTACTACTATGATATTATCAATCATACTTCAAGTACACTATTATAGTAGTACAACCAGTGCAATATTACTACTACACATATAAAATTAATAGTACCGGTACTAAGCTTATTAATAACATAAAATTGAGTGCAGAGAGTGAAAAGAATATAATACCGGTAGTTATGAAACCCTGCTGCCCTCAATAAACCCAAGTGTCTCAATAAGTTGAGTTTAGAAATGCAACTTAAGTGTCTTAACTACTGGAGTTAGAAAAGTGCAACTTCAGTGGTTAAGCAAGGTTGTCGGGTTGGCTCTCATTCATAAGTTGCCTTTTCCTACTACTGATTTTCCGGATCGTAAAGGCGTTCCATACTCCTCACATTTTATAACCCCAAAATACAAAAAAAATGTTCCGCTTAGATTATACCGCGATCCTATAAAAATATTGTTACGTTACCGTACTGAAGCATGCGCAACAAAGTTTAATAGAAATTGCATTCGAATTTACAGCAAGACCTGTTTTTCTTGATCCAAAGCTACTGCCAGTCCTCGTCATCTATCTCAATCGCAGCAACTTTTGCTTTAAGAGCTTCCATTTTACTACTGCCAGTCCTCGTCATCTATCTCAATCGCAGCAACTTTTGCTTTAAGAGCTTCCATTTTTGCAGCGGTCTCGTTGTCTTCATCACTTTTCGCTTCAGCAAGCGGCCCCTGTTTTTCCTCAGCTTCGTCACTTTGCGCCTTCTCTTCAGCACTTCCAGACGTTTCCTCTTCTACTTTCTCATCATCTCCGTTTTCATCGTCACTCCACGCATCCGGAATAATTGGAGCGCGGCGACGTTCAATGCGCTCCCAACCGCGACTAACAGGAAGAGCAGGAGCAGCTGGTCTTGGCGCAGCTTGAATGGGTGGGGTGCTGCCGCGCAATGGAAGGAACTTGAGTCTACTTGCAATCGCCTGCTTATTCAAATTGGCGATGTGCGCGGACAGCGTGACGCTCGGCACATGAGCTTCTTCGCGTTTAAAGAACGACACTCGTCGTCGCGGATCCTCACCAAATGACTCAGAGACGACGCTGTAAAAAGAAGCTAATTGGTGCATTAACGCTCGCTGTAAAAATACAAACAACAACACTTAGTACTGAACTATACAAACAGATTCTCATCAAGAGCACAAACGAACCTCTTCACCTGACATCACTCGCAAGCTGACACTGTGGCAAGACGGTTCCTGTACGATTCGCTCCAATCGACGCTCTACCACCACCAAATAGCTAGTATTTGCTTTCCCCCAAGAGATCAAATCTTCCCCGTAGCTTGGAGTTTTCATCTCTTCTTCAAAAGCAGCAGCATCTCCACTGGCAAGACCCGGGCGGTTAACACCAAGCGCGTGCGCTAATCTCTGGTTCCGAACAATTTGGCCACGAGGGGGAGTAGCCACTCGTCGTGCTGGGGGAGGACCTTTCGTATAAGCACTACCAGTAAACGGGCGTGCAATAGCTGGCCTTAATACTGGAGGAGGGGAAGGACCTGAAGAAATTGGTAGAGCTGGGAACGCATCTTCTACATGCAGTTGAACTGTTGGCGATGGTGGATGGTCGCTAACGGCGTAATTCCAATGATCTGGCACGTCGTCGGCATAACTTGGAGTGGTGGGACCACCAACTGGATTTCCACCGTCCCGCGCGACTTGGAAATTGAATTGCAGTCGGTTGTGAACTCCGTGGATGGAGCTCATATGTGATTGGTACTCGATGTCGTTAGGAAAAACAACAAATCGCATTCCCAGACTGTCACAAGCAGTTAAATATCAGTATTAATGAACAGACCAACAGCGTCGCAATGCTCGTAAAGCCCGTACCATCTGGAATCCTCACACAAATGGTGTTCTCGACGGAAATGCGTCTCCATACTGGCGCTATAACACAAAACAACAAATTGTTAGTCACTGCACAAGACGACCATCCCTTTTCACAGTAAAAACCACTCACTAGTTCCGAAAGTATTCGTTCTCTAATTTGCACATGTGGCACTTGAAATGGTCGCGCTCCAGGTGTTCGTACAGCTCCTTGTCTCCGTAAAACCGTTTCCGACAGAACTGACACATTGGGTGAAAATCTTTACCGGTATTCGCGTGCTTCTGCCCTGCTGGACCGCCTCGACTTCGTCCAATGTTGTGACCCTTAAGTGCTCCTTTCGTAAATACCTCCTGCTCCTGGATGAAGAACGATTGGTGTGTCAAACACAACTCACAGAACTCCACACTGTGTTCATGGTGCAAATGCTCCTTGAGTTGTCCAAGAGAGTTCTTAACCTCTCTACAGCGCTTCATCCTGCAGCCAAACTCCCGGAGACTGCGCAGCTCGTAGTAGTGCGCTTTGCAGTCTACGAAAATCATATCGGACGGTTCATCCAATACCGACTCTGGACCGGCTGCATCGCCCCATAACTCAAAGCTCTCGAAAGGACGTGGGGAGCTGCTCACGACTACGCGCTCCAACGGCTGCTTGCACATGGGGCAGTTGTAGTCGTCTAGAAGGAGTCGCATCCTCACGCTACACTTGCTGCATATACCCAAGTGGTTGCACTCGCCCACAGCGAAGAATTTAATAGGGTCTGCACACAACAGACATAATTCCGTCTGCTCTTCAGTATTAGCACCTGCAACAGGGTTTTGCTTGGCTGGACGCTTCTTCCGCTTTGGTTTTGCACTGGAAGTCGCTTCTTCGTCTTGTACTGCAATATCTGCTTCTGTTGCAGTTGCTGCGGGTGCAGAAGCGCTCTTTTTCTTGCGCTGGCGAGGCCTTGGGCGCCGTTTGGGCTGCGCTTCGGCATCTTGAAGTGGATTCGCGGTGGCTGGACGGACGCTGGCACGGCGACGAACGGATGCTGGCACCATCGCAAAGGCCGGTGTGAGCGCCGACAGAGAGGAGGACGCGGCGACGCTGCTGCTCGTCATGGGCGTGGCAGGTATTGTGAGAAACACTGTATGAGACTGATGGCAAGACCTGGTGACCTTCACTTGTGTGTCAGTAAGTGAATGGTGGAGGGTTTCACTAGTGTGACCACTGCGAATGCGCGGCGAAGATTCTGGTTCTTTGTGTGGCGTACGTCAAATAATGATGGTCGATTACGAATCCCATGACTGTTCATTGGCCAATCAAAAGGTCCAGAAAAACGTCAGAAACGTCGACTCCCTCACAACCGAAGTGGACCCTGACTGTAAAGGTGCAACTCACTCGCCAATTAAGCTACCGGTAGAGACCTTTGTACGCGCAGTATGCCGATCGAGCAACTGAAGACAAAGCTGCGACTACAGGCGACGGTGGTAGAGGGTTTTGGACGCGGAGGAAAGCAGCTGGGCTGCCCCACAGCCAACCTCTGCAGTAAGGACCTTGGTGACCTGCTAGAGCTGTTGCCCACAGGCATTTATTGCGGATGGGCAACGGTGGATGGTCAGGGGCCGTACAAGGCTGTCGCTAGCATTGGATGGAACCCGTTTTTTAAGAATAAGGTACGACTGGCATGGGTAGAATACGCTGGAGGTGTGAGAAATTGCTGACTGTTTGCGCTGCTGCTGCTATATCAGGAGAAGACGGTTGAGCCCCATTTACTGCACAAGTTTGAGAAGGATTTCTACGGTGCGAAGCTTAAGTTCCTCATCACTGGCTACATCCGCCCGGAGATGAATTTCTCGTCGCTGGAGGCGCTGATTGAGGCCATTCAGGACGATATTGCACAGTCGGAAGAGTGGCTCGATACGCCAGAGGGCAAGTTCTGGTCGAAGGACGCGCTGTTTGAGTAGTTTTTAGAGACCTTCGTTTGTATATTTTACAGGCTAGTGCCTGATCAATAGAAAGCTGTTGTCTGCAAAGTAATAAAACCACAGAGAACAGATGAAAGCTTTGATGCGAGGACAATAATAACATATTCACTAGATCTTACGCTTTGCCCACGACAATACAGATAACACCGACGAGCATCACCAATATGCTGGGGATTTTCTTGCGTAAATTGCGTTCTCGGAAGAGGAAGCGGCCCATGAGCACGCTCCATATGCAACCAGATCGCTTGATCGCGATCACGTATGAGACTTCGAGGTACTGTGTCGCCACAAGGTTAATGTAGTACGCAACAACGCTCGTCACACCAGCGAGAACGACGAACTTCCACGGGATCTTCATCTCCTGTCCAATAGGCATGTAGATCTCCTCACCTCCCACACGCATCTTCTGTAGCACGTAGCTACCCACAGCCACGATCACCTGAATGGTAGCGCCGTACACCAGCGGCGTGGAATTTTGCACCCCGATCTTGTCAAACGCGTTAGAAATACTCCATAAAAAGGCTACGAGGATCATATACATGGACCCTTTGCTCGCATTGGACGAGTCCATGAGCAAGTCTTTGCTTGGATGGTCATCCTTGGCGGCTTGCAACCAGAAGCCGCCCATCGTAGCAATAGAAATGCCAACCGCACCAGAAAACCTTGGCGGCTTGCAACCAGAAGCCGCCCATCGTAGCAATAGAAATGCCAACCGCACCAGAAACCGTGGGGACTTCCCCCAGTACGATAAACGCGACAATCACCAAAAATGCTGGTGTGAAGGACAGGAATGGAACTGTAGCCGACAGTGTGGAGATCTGAATGGCGCGGTTGTACAGGTAGCTGGTAATGATGTTGATGCAGCCACTGACGCACACTGAAGTCCAGAAAAGGTGATTAAGTGGTGGGAGACGGCCTTTAGTCTCAATAAGCGCCCAGAACACGAAAATTGGCGCTTGAATCAGTCCTCGCATCGCTACGACCATGAACGGGTCCATGAACTTGGTCAGGTACTTGCGAAGTGGGTCGCAGAGCGCGTTGACCACCGAGTTAATCACCGCGAGCGACACGCCGTACGACATGATCATGATAGCGATGTAGATGACGAGTACAAGGCGGCGGTACGCGGGGCTTATGGCGCTCGACGCGTAAGATCAACTGATGCTGGAAGTTTGACGTTTTAATTTCGACGTCTGCTCCGATCAGAGAGTCAGCAAATCACAATTTTGGCTAATGAAACGCGGTTTTTCGATATTTCGTAGACACTATTGGTGAAAATGCGACTATTGAGGTACAGACTATTGAGGTACATTCAGCTCATAGTGAAAGGAAGATAAAGGAAGCAATTTGATACATGTATTGAAGTGCAATCTATGGAGATTGAGCAGATCTCGCGGGTCGAAGTTAAGCGGCGGCTGGTGTGTGTGTGCCGTGAATTACAGACGCTCGTGCGTGGCAGTTATGGTCCGCTAGGCAAGGCACAGCTAATACAGGCGAACGCGCAGTGTCCCGACGCACTCACCATCACGTCCATTGCCCAGAGATATTTCGCCAACGTTAAGTAAGCAGTGTCCCGACGCACTCACCATCACGTCCATTGCCCAGAGATATTTCGCCAACGTTAAGTACGCACAAATATAGTGAAAGTGGGTACAGGCAATGAATGCTGACTTTTGTATTATTGACCTGCAGCGTTGGAGACTGCCCGGTTGCCAATGCATTTTTCCACATGCTCAAGAGTAAGGTAAGTTTTATCTCAAGAATCTGCTTTTGCAGTGGTAGAAGATGTTGAGTAGATTTTGCACTTGCTGCAGATTCGGAATCATGCTGATGCAGGGCTCTTTCTAGCGGGGTTAAGTGCAAGGTAAACAGTCTGAAGAATATGGTGGAAGTATCTGCAGATTACTTAGCTGGTGCGTTGTTGTAGTCTGCAGCTTGAAATCCAGGAAGGAAATCTCGCACAGATTCCACATCGTGTAGTTGGAAGAGGTAAAGAGCATCGATTTCTCACTTCACTGTTTAATACATTAATGCTGTATGAATCATCGTTTTAAACTGTCGTGTAGGTCTGCAGCTAGTTTTGGACTGGAGTCTTGAACATCTTGATGATCCACAGTGTCCAGTGCGTGTGGCGGTGAATTGGAGCTCTGAAACTTCACTTTCTGCTGTCATTCGCGGCATTGTTTCGTCCAAATCGACCACGGGCTTAGATGAGATCTCGATGGATATGGATATTATCCCACTAATTATCCAGGCGTTTGTGAGTGTGTTTCCGTACGTGGCCGAGTTTCCAAACGAGACAGTTCCCGTTCAGCTCCTGTTCGCCCCCGGACAAAAGTCTTTTACCAAGTCGGAAGTCTGGAAGCAAACAATTCTTCTCAATCTCCCGTGGCCGTACCGAGGCAGACATCAAAGTACCAAATGTAGCCACTTGTCGCCTCCTATTTGCAACGTACGTGTGGCTTTGTTCAACATCACTATTGAACCACTTGCAGAGTTCGAGGACGAAGGCCGCACAAGTGTAAATCACTCGGGTTCTATTAGCAACTTTCGTCTGCAAGCACTCAGACAAGTGGGCGATCAACTGGAACGACTTGGTGCTACAGCGGTTCTTTCACAAAAAATCATACCGAAGTACCTGCAAACGTATCTTGCAGCAAAAGACATCTTTACGCTCGACCGATTATCCGCCACCAATATCCGTAAGTTGCTCCCGTTTAATGCCAAGTTGTTGTCATTTCTCTGATTAAATTGTGATTGTTGGACATACCGGTAGGAGGCGTACAAATGCTGAGTGGGGCGACCATTCTCAGTGACTGGAGGATCAATGACAACATCAGTAGCAATTGTCTCGGATTTCTGTCGACCATCACGACTCAAACTATCGGCATCAAGCAATACGTAAGACTACATAGAGAGAGTTTTGCAAACCAGGATAGCTCTATCAGCAGTGCAAAGGCTTATCCAGTGACAACAATTGCGCTTGCTGCTCCAGACCAATTTGCGTACGATGAATTGTGCCATGTGATCACGACGTCTCTTAAAACTCTTGCTGGCCTAATCGATAACCCATACGTCTTGGCTGGTGCTGGCTGCTTGGAGATTCATCTCGCTACGACATTGCGTCAACGTGCAGACCAGCTCCGACTTCCAGCTGCTGTTAATAAAACTGCACCTGGAGGCAGTAAAACTGACAGTCGGGGGACACAGAGATTCATCTCGCTACGACATTGCGTCAACGTGCAGACCAACTTCGACTTCCAGCTGCTGTTAATAAAACTGCACCTGGAGGCAGTAAAACTGACAGTCGGGGGACACGAACGCTACGTCAGCTGAGCCAAACTGTCAATGTGTTTGCTGACTGTCTGGAGAACCTGGCTGGACAATTATGCGGGAGCTGCGCTACTGCTACCGATCGCGAGACCTTGGTGGAAGAAGTCCGTAATGCAAATTTCAAGTCACAAAAGACAGCATTTGTGCGTGACGAATCGCAGCAGAAACTGTATGAACTCTTCGGCTGGGATTCACGAAAACGCACAGTAACTCCCGTTTTGTCCTACAAACAACCGCCTGATAGCAACGAGAAGACTGTTGTAGATGCTCGTATCCTAGATACGTTACAAGCCAAGAAAGATGCGCTCGTCCTTGCTATCGAGAGCGTCTCGTCACTATCCAGCATCGCGTCAGTCGTTCGGGTTCCCTAACATAAAACTCAATATCCAAGTACGTCATATGTATTCCGTATACCTCATTCCGTTTAGTAAAAGTGTTGGTCATCATCATATCCAGACAAATCTCCACTTGCCAGGAAAGGCACCAGCACAGGATCATGTTTCTCTTCCTTCTCCAGTCCGTACTGCGGGAGCAAGTACGACGTCATCACGGGCGTGTACCCATTCGGTAACTTAAATCCTTGACACACCACGAAAGCTTCGTTACTCTGCGCGCGACTGCTCATGGGCTTAGAGCACGAGACGCTCTCGAAGAAGACGCTGAGTTGCGTAGCCAGTAGTTCGTACTGCTCGCAGCGGAAGATCTTGGCCACGAAAGCTCCGCCTTCCTCCAACACGTGAGTCGTAATGTTAAGCGCTGCTGCCAGCAGCTCCGCCTGCACGAACTCGTCCATGTCGTGAACACCTGTAACATCGGGAGCTCCATCACTTACCACGACTTGGGCTTTAGCTCCATGGAAGAGGCCGATGATGTGCTCAGCCGTACGTTTGGACGTAATGTCGCCTTGGAGAAGCTCCACACCTGAGATGGGTGCCATTTCCTGCAGATCCACCGACACAATACGAACATCCTCCGAGCAATTGCCGTCGTAAAGCTTGCGACTCAGCACTTGGCTCCAGCTGCCAGGCGCCGCACACAGATCCACAGCTCGTTGCACATGGCGCAGGAAGTCGAACTGCTCGTCCAACTGCAGCAATTTGAAGGCTGAGCGCGCGCGGAACCCCACCTCCTTGGCCCTGCGGTAGTAGATGTCACGGTTCGCCTCGGTCGACTTGGTCATGTTTTCGTCTGGCGGAGGACAAGTTCTCTTGTAGAGGATAAACAGTTTCTATATAGGGAATAAGAGACAAAAAAATCAAGACAGAACACAAGCTGATGTCGGGCTTCGGCATGGCAACGACGGGCGGTTCCGCCGTCCCAGACGCGCTTTTTGAAGCTGCGCCCGACTGCTTCGTGTGTGATAAGAAGTTCCACGCCTTTCGCCGTAAACATCGCTGCAAGGTTCGTGAAATCTCCGCAGTAATAAGCTTAAAGAGCTCATTAGAATGTCTGACAATTGATTTTTTTACTTATTTTTAATGTTATTTTTCTTCCCTTAGTCTTGTGGCAATGGCGTGTGTGGCAGTTGCTCCCGCACACATAAAGTCATGCCCAGCGCCACCATCATGCGCTACAACAACGAGCCCGTGCGCGTGTGCGACCGCTGCGTGAGGGATCAGAATCAGATGCTGCTGGAGCGCCGCCGTGCCGAAGATGTGGAGCGCGCGCGTGCCCGCCAAGTGGCAGCGTTGGAGGAGGAAGAACAACGACGTATGGCGGAGCGAACCCAGCGAGATCGGGACGTGGCGGAGGCGCAGGCGCGGCGTGAGTTGAGGCTCCGAGCCATCGAGGAGAAGCATCTGGGCCCTCGTCCGGACCTGCGCACACTGCGCTCCAGGTGTTCACGGAGTCTGGACGACTGTGCGCGGGAGGATCCTCCACAGTCGCTCTACTCGAAGGAGTTGAGCTCGTTCCTGGAAGACGCCGAGAAGCGGTCAGTGGAGCTTGTGGCCAAGCCGTTCGCGGCGGGAGACATTTACGAGGACAAGGAGGAGGAGCTGGACACGGTGGAGACCACCGTGGTGCAGGAAGCTGAGGAATGCGCTATCTGCCTCGACACGATGGACGTGGGGGACGCCATCTACACGACCGCGTGCGGCCATAGCTTCCATTGGAGCTGTCTTAAGGAGATCCAGACGTCGGACTCGAGCAATTACGACAAGTGTCCGTCGTGTCGGGCGACCATGGCCGAGATGCAGGTCAAGAAGCAGTGTGATCATCCGCGGGTCCGACTCGGGCATCGCTTTTGTAGAGACTGCGGCGAGGCAGTCACGGAGAACGAAGCAAAGCCGCGAGCTGATGAGACGGGAGGTGTGGGGAATGCTGGTATGCGAATGTCGGCCCCTTCTGGAGCGCCCGATTTAAATCATCCCGTGTCGTACCGAGCCAGCTCCCACGGTGCGCTTGTACGCTGTCCGCAGTGTCACATTCAAATGCGCGTCCTGCCGCACATGTACAACATGTACGTACAATTTTGTGAATTTTTGCTCTTTTTCGACGAGAAGGAAGACATTAACTCTTCTTTTTCATTCGTTTTACAGGCGAGTAGCATGTCCGTCAGGCCACATGTTCCTGGTTCAGGTTGCTGGTCCACCGGGTGGTGGTGGTGCTGCAGGTGGACGTGGTGGTGGCTACGGTCTTGGAGCACGAGGCGGACTGGGCGGCTCTCAGTTGCCTCCGCGTGGTATGAGCATGGGGTACCCGGGTTCTTACTACCGTTCGACAAATGGCTACTCCGAGCTCTAGTAATTTAGAACCCAAGACCAAGGATATTACGTTACTTCAGCGTCGCCAAGTAGTAGGTAGACCTTCGGCTTTCCTCTGACGCTTTCATTTTAATTTGGTTGCTGCTCGAGGGAAGAACTCGACAGCAGCGGTGGAAATGGCAATGATTAACACACCGCTATCGTGGACGTATTTTTTGCTGCGATAGTTTTGCCGCAAAAGTTCTGACTTAGTCATCTTGTTGATGTTTACAGCAGCAAAATCATCGAGACATTGCTTACGGGTCTCCACTAAAGCTGGCGGCAGGATTATGGACTACCAAAGCCGGAGCGTACTGGGGACGAGATGGAGAGCCACAACGTGTGTGTGACGGGGAACGATTACCTCATCTTTGTGGCAGGCAATACGCCAAATTGTACAACAGCGGAACACGGTGTTGTACAGCCACAGGTGAGTACGAAATTGTATGCTCAAATCACTCACTATGAGGAGAGACACCTGACGAAGATGACGGCAATATTATTAACATGTAAGCCTAGTGGCTGGGGCCCGGCTCAGGATCGACGTTGAAGGCTCTAATGACCCGTACTCCACCAAGGAACAAACGGGCTTCGGGGCTTATTAGAACACTGCAAATGCAGTTGGGCTGGTGAGCTAAGGGGCTGTAACAGGACGGCTTACAGACTATCCAAGTGGCGACGGCTAAGGAGAGCAATATGGATTGCACACGAACTTCCGGCTGCGGGGGCCAAGTGGGCGACAGTATTGGCGACAGCGCATGACAATGTCGATCTTTGGATTTCGAAACAACTCATCGGTGGAAATGGTGACCGGGGGGGGGGTAATATAGGGTAACGGGGGCTTAGTGTCTCCTGATACTTGAACTCCCGAACTCTTGCTGTTACCACTACTGGCCGCAGCAGGACGGGTACCTATAAGGATAGGTGATATTACAGATCATGAAGGAACTTGGTCACGCTGAAAATACATCGTTAGGTCACGTGACCAAAATCGATTGGTCACATGTACGTATTTACCAAACACATTACTGAAATGAAGAGATCTAATAATTGGCTTAGTGAAATGATGTTATTTGAATTCGTATGAAAAGCTACAACTCTGACTTCTCCTCATCTTCATAATCAAAAGAGTTGTCGTAAGTTATGCCAAACTCGTCGTCGGAGAG
>JAIKVB010001598.1:0-11908 GCA_024679045.1 Phytophthora brassicae
CACATCGACTACGTCGGCCGCTGGAGCTTGCAGGGCGACGGCAGGACTGTCGGTGACCCCTTCCAATGGAGCAGGGCTACCAGGGCCTGACGGGGTCGTTCTCGAGGCGCGCGGCTCCGTTGAGGCGGCGGAGTCGTATCGTCGCTTCCGCGGGTCATCTTGGTCTTGCTGGTGGAGTGTTGGTGGAGAAACCCCCGTTTTATCTTCTAGCTACGCGTCTAAAGAGGAACTGAGCCACAATCAGTGGCAGGGAGCGCTTGCAGACGCTTGCGTGTACCATATTTACTTAGTGTGTAAAACACAATTTCCTTTGTTGCGCAAACTCCACCTGGAAATATACCAATCTGAGCCTCTCTCTACCATGTCCTTTGTAGCTAGGAAGTAACAAGGTATTCCGGACAATTCAAGAATAAGTTGGATATGTCTTACACCTACCCCTAAAATGCGGTGGTTGGATAAATATGGAAATTTGAAGGTTGTCATGCAATTTTATTGGCTGAAGCTGGGGTACACTTATAATAGGGCTCCCCCGCGTACAAGCCCGACGTATAATAAGCGTTGTCTGTCGGAAATATAGGGCCACCATAGCTAAGCTTTGTCCGGAAATATAAGGCCGACTATATATTAAATACGTTTTGGTTATGCAAGGGGGTAAGTGCGATCGTCTTGGCATGCTCTCTCGGAAAAGCACCAGCTACGGGGGACTTCCAGCCACTGTGGTCCTTACGTCCACTCTCCAGTTCACATAGCTTTCCGTCCTTCCCAGCTTTTTTTCACAAACAGCGAATTGAGCGCGGTGAACACACCAGAATGGCCGCAATACGAGCGTACTCCTTGGGTGGCAACGTTCATACTCGACGCGGCATTGTACATTAATGAGAGCGAGCTTACGCTGCTGTGGGGTCAAGTTCTTCTGCTTCGGGTGGTCTAGTGGAAGCTAGGGAGTCATCGATCAAGCTCCATAATATGGCCGATTGGATTGAAGATCGTCATTTTGGGTTTGGAGCTATGGAGAAGACATGTCATGTCTTCTGGGAATGGGGTGCCCCAGGTCACCGCCAACTGGTTCAAAGGATACTATCTTGGGCTGTATAAGGCCAATTGTAACGAATCAAGTGCCAACGTGCTTATCATTTACTGTTTAATCATTTTAACTAATCGAATGGCTTGTACGCTCTGTTTTAGCCTTATGTTTGGTAAGAGAAAAAGTGGCCCTATATATTTCCGGACAGAGGAAGTATTTAAGAATAATAAGCATACCGGTAATGAAGACAAGATAAATGCCACATTATCCCATAATTGCATCACGTTCCTGAAACGACTAGCCGTACCGTGAGAAGAGTCACACCTACTTCGGCTACGAGTGTGGGAAGAGCGGTGAGGAGGGCGCCTCGTGGGCTAGATATGCCGGCTGGTACTCTCGGGCTAGAGGTAGCAGCGGTTAAAGTTTTCAACGAGTTTCTAGAGACAGCAGAGCTCAGTTTAAATAGAATATATTTGTCCCTTTTAAAAGTAGCTTACCCACGCAAAACTTTTACTCACTTCTATTAATAACAGCCTTTTCATTTTTTACAGACCAAGAAAAGTGGCAAAGCTCTTGCTGCTGATGGATTTCTAGCTAAAGCGACCGTGCTGGTCTAATTCTCTCAATTTTTTAATTTGCTCCGTGAGTGCTACAAAGATGGCCTGTCCGACTCAAAGCGAATCGTCAATATTCGAGACAAATTGGCTAGCTCGATTGAGGAACGGAATCTGCGTGCGAACGTACAGACAAATGACGCTCCTGGCTGTACTGTACATGATCTGTGCATTTTGGTGGAACATTTAGTTGTATTATGCCTTTCAACTTTTTTGTCTGCTTAATTGGACCTCTTAGTTGGACTTTCTTGCCTTGATAAGAGCTTAGTCATTTGTTGGCTAATTTTCGACAAGGAAATACGTGGTCCACACGCCCCCTTCCAACCAAAAGCCCATTTTACGAAATCCACCAAGGTGAGCACGACGCCATGACGGACTTGCGCCGGGTATACGTGCTAACATACGACTTCTTATGACATCACAGGTAGATCACAAGATTGCTGCGGTACAAGTGCTGCTTCTGAAGTCAACCAGCGAGGCAACTACTCTGTTTTGGCTCCAAAGCGACGATCGTACGTAACTGGGTGGCATGCTGCCATTTTCTTGGGTTAATCGAACTACTATGTACTAATATGTCTGCTGTCACGTCTAATTATTTACAGCGTATCGTGAACGTGTGCACGCAAGATCTTACTGAGGCTCCATTATCGTCTGGTGCGGAGAGTGATCGTTGGTAGGTGGCATGCTGCCAAATTTAACAGCAGTGGAATTTAACGAGCGCGTGTGATGTTGTGGCGGTAATGTACAGCTCAAGGATCGCGCCGCTTGGACTTCGCCGATATAGTTTGTGTAGCAAGGTAACAGCATGTGAATTTTTAAAAAGTACAACGTGAGTCTAATATATGTGTTAATAGAATTTAGCTCTGTAGACCATCATGACTGAAATTATAAGACAGCTTCCGTCACAGCTTAATTGTCGTCTTAGTGTGAAGTCGGGTGAGCCTTTAGCACTATGCAGAGACAAGGTACCAGGCAACGACTTTACCTTCATGGTAGCTGATGGCTACAACGTCCTACTTGGACACATCAAGCGCGTATTCGACACAACGAACGGCTTGACGAGATGGCTACAACGTCCTACTTGGACACATCAAGCGCGTATTCGACACAACGAACGGCTTGACGTGGGAAGAATCATTATCGGTGTACGTGAAACCCACCAACCACGCACCACAGAAGGAGTACATACTGGTTGAGACAGATTCGTCGGAGATGGAAGGCCAATTCTCAACTATTTGGCATAAGGCACGGCTTCAAAAGCATGGGCATGCTGACTTCTTGCTCATGTTGTACGTGTACGTCAGTCGCCCCAGAGCGCAGCGTTTGACGTCACTTCGTCGCGTAACCGACAGTCGTATCCAGGAGCAGCTGCCTCGCGTCGTCGCATACATTGCGAGAACACAGTATTGCAAGCGGGCTCGCCTCGGAGCGGTATGCCGTCAGCCAGGCTCGGTTACCCGATGAAGCACCTGTTCACGTTCCGGATAACGCTACGATGAGACAGCTTCGATTCATCGACGAAGAAGAGCGTGTGATGGATCATGACCAAGTCGAATATCAGCGCCGTTGTGATGGTGAGTATCACTTAGTGCGCGTTCGCATGCACGGTACCCCTGTTCCCATGTATCTAAACGTGAGCGACCTACGAGAAGCGCTCGGCCTTCCTCCATACAGCTTGCGCGCTCCGTATCGGGATCCACTGCAGCTAGTGACAGCAGCTAGTGACGCCAGATCCAGCTGTCGACATGACAGACATAGATCACGAAGAAAAGACAGAGTAGTAGAGAAACTTAGTGGGAGGGAAGATTTATTACGCTAGTGCGATAGCCACAATGATCATATAGATTTTCGCCAACATATTGACTGCTCTTCGTACACTTGTGCATTGCAACCTTCATAATCTCTTTCGGAGACCTGCGAAAGGCCATGTTTGCGTGACGTTGAATCCAACGTTTTAGTAGCGAAAATCCAACTTCAATTGGATTAAGGTCTGGAGAGTAGGGTGGTAAAAAAAGCAGCGCGCCCGTAGCATGGATGAGGGTTTGCAGCTCCTCGTACATATGAATCTTGGCATTGTCGAGAATCAGGATGGAGCGGGGCAGCGGCCATGGGTTCAGGTAGGGTGCAATTTTTTTCTTGAAAAAAAACTGCGTGGAAATTATTTCTTGTAAACGTGTCATCAACGGAACCCCATGAAAAAAAACCTGTCGTGTCCATTGCTGCAAGAATTGAAACTCGCTTGCCTCGAGCAAATGGCAGCTGAACTCGATCGGGCGTGTTGCGTGCTGACCAGCCTTGCTTGCGAAGTACTGATATACAGGGAGCAACAACATACAATGTTTGTCTCTCCTTAATCTCAAATGTCTTTCACCAACGTACCTGCCGTCCTTGGAAGTTTCATCTACAAAAACGAGTTGGTCTGGCCCGCTGTAGAATGGAGAAAGGCGATGAACAAATTCCGCTCTCCCTCTGGATAAACACTCCGCTGCTCTCTTCGTCAGTGTTTTGCGCATGAACCCCAAATCGAAACGTAGAGCGCGGAAATTGTAGCATCAGACACATTTTGAATGCCTGGGAATCGCGCCTGTAGCTCTGTTCGCAACTCCTCAAAATAAAAACATGGATTTTTCTTTACGTATTCCTGAACATATTCACAAACATGGTGGGGCCACTTTGAGCTCTTTGCTCTACCGTTTTCTTCTCTACATTGCCTATCTCAATAAATCTACGGTACCATCGGGTGAGGCTTCGTTCAGAAAGCCACGCAAACATAAAACGACACTAAGCTCCACATCGTACACATATATAAGAACAATTTCACGCCACCTTAAATCGAGCGAAAAAGTCATTTTTTAGCTGGTGCCGACGTTGCGGTAGTGTCTTTTTTAAGGAGGAAATCCCGAATGCCGTTCAACAAGGCGGCATTCGGTCTTCTAAGCGAAGGCTCGTCCAGTCATCTTGTTCAGGAATTAAAACGGTACACCGGTACAACATACCAATTCGGATGAATTAAATAACCCTTAGCTTATTAAACTTTAGCTTGGTCCCATAGATCCCTTTAGTACGAGGCGGAAAAACATACTTTTTGTTGACGGATTAGCCAAAAAAAGAAGGAAAGGCACAATACATGGAGACGTTGCTACAGGCCTCAAGTCCATACGCGATGCGGCTCTCCTAACTATGTTGTGGAACCGTATGATCACTGTTCCGCTGCATTGAGTCTGAGTAGTCGGGTTGTGTTTCTGCCCGTTAAGATGAGGAATTCGTGAATCGTCCCGTTGGACATGACCTCTAAGGTGGGACCATGTTCCCCTAATGCCCTACAGATCGCTCGTGCCACCTCCCGTCGATGTTGATCCGGAACGTCTACTGAAGGCAGGAAACGGCTACGCAACGAAAAGAGAGACATTGTAATGTCTCTCTTTTCGTTGCGTAGCCGTTTCCCGATCCCCTCGGCGTGGTAGTCCTTGGAAACATCGTTAGTCGTGTCAAAATGCGCAACGCGTCATCTCCAAACCGTGTGGAGGTATACCGCGCAGTCCAAACTCTAACAATTTGCCGTCGTTATCTCAACCAGTGCACCCGCCATGGTAATGAGCTCGTCCGGCCAATTTTCCATTACGAGGTCCACTAGTCTCGAGATCCCTTTTGGTAATTCGGGCAATTTGAGTCCGAAAATGACAGATTCCAAATCTCCGGGCTGTAACCCAGAAGACAGTCACCGTGTCAGCATCTGTGACGGGAATCACACGCACCTTAGCTTAGAGGAAGCGTAGCTTTAAACCTTGATAGAACGCCTTGCGTCTCTGTCCGAAGATAGCCGAAGAAAGCCCCGCTTTCTTATAGCTACTTAGGAAGCCCTCCCAATTGACTTGCTCACTCGTAGGTTAGATTTAAACTGAGTGTATTATTTAAGTTGTTATAAAAGAAAGTACTGTAAAACTGTCTAGATAGTGCACTCTTTATAAGCACCAATCAACAATGAGTGGAGGAGAAGACTTGTGACTCTCATAAGTACGAACCGTACTTAGGGAGGCAGATAGGTATCCCATAATTACTGAATAGCCCCGACTTGAGGTTTTAACCCATCAGGTGAAACACCTCAATGTGTAAACACACATCAAGTTTGGTCACAATCCAACTGTCGGGAATTGGACCCCGTTACACCCTCCCATATCCAAACTGGAAACACCGTTTACACGGAAACCTTGGGAAGGGGGGATTCTGCGAAAAACGCGCACTCAGAGGTCCAACTTCATTTCCAAATTCGACCCGAGCCCGGAAGACCAAAGTCCAAACGACATGACGACGCCCAAGAAGACTTCGAGCCATAAGGCCACTGCCAAGACGCCCGCCAAAGCTTCCAGCCCAAAAGGCACGCCGGAGAGCAGTCCGAAGACCCAAGACGCCGCAACCCGCCCGGAGGGCACCCCACAAGAAGCGATACTCGCTGCTCCAAGCTCCCAGAGCTCCCCGAAGACCAAGAAGAATCCAGGAACGCCTCCGAGCTCGAAGAGCAACCCTCCCGAGAGCAAGAAGAAGGGGGCAAGACCAAAAGCGCTGCTACAGCGCCTGCGAAGACCGCAGAAGCGAAAGAGGATCCTCATATTGCCAAGAAGACGCGCAGTCAGACACCCACTGCGGGAAAGTCCAAGCCCAAGGCAAAGGAAACCAAACCCAAGGGTCCTGCGAAGAAGCTGAGAGCCTTGAAGGCCAAGGACTTTCCATCTGACTCCTATGAGGCCACCAACGCCGCGAGGCACGGCGACCCCGAGTACCGAGATCCTGAGATGTCGGACACGGACCCTGAATGTAATAGCGCCCCAGGCCAACTCCTCCTGCCCTCAGAAGACGAAGCCTCCGTCTTGGAAGAGAAGCCCTCGGCTAAGCCTGAGTCAGCAACACAAGCAACCCCGGTTCCACAGGAGAAAGGCAAAGCCTCGGCAACCACTGGGCCAGCAGGCGATAAGCCCCCTAATGAGTCCGTGACCGAAGCGCTTAAGCGTATCCGAGACGCACGCGCCGCCGAGCAACATGAGGCCGACGAGGTGGAAGAGGTCGATTACGACGAGTCGGAAGAGGAGAAGTCCAAAACGAAATCCCCACAGCTCACAGAGCAGCAACGCGCTTTGCATCCCGGCAGTCCGGTCACTCCTCGCAGCCGAGCTGCTGTCGAGAGAGAGAGAAGCAAAGAGGACGCCGCGCGAGAGGCCCTTCTTCATGGGAAAGACACACCTCCGCCTATGACTAACATAGTCACCAACGCTGGGGTGGAGGAAGGCGTGGACCTAAGTCAACTCAACCCGGAGATCCGCCAGCAATTAACACAAAGGAAAACCCTCCTCGATCTTCCGTGGGACGGAGTCGCAGCCGGAAGCGCGAACACGACTCCCTCGTTCCGCGAACGCGAGAGCATCTTTTGGCCTGTAAGGTGTGGACCCATAAGGCTTATGCCGAGTACCTGAAGCTGAGTCGACAGCCTGGAAGGCCCGCCCCCAGTTGTGATGAGTGTCCCATAGTCCTCAATGAGGACACTCCGTGTCTCCGTGTCGTCTTCGACGACCAATTCGAGAGCTGGCTTCCGCGCATGGGGTATCCCCTTCCCGAGTTCTAGAACTCAACGCACCGACTGGACTGGCTGGCCCTGAGGCGCTTACGTTTTCGCGCTGCGAAATTGGTGGCCGATAACAAGTGGTATCAGCGTATGGACCCAAGGTACCTTCCCACGCCACAAGTTGTCCTCGAAGAGGTGATTGCAAAGGTGCACAAGTCCCGACAGTCTCAGTCCATAGAACCTTTAAGTGTTCTAGGGCCTGTTAGCGCCGACCGGCTCCGTGGGAGCGCCTATAAGCGGCCACGAGATCAGCACGGTCCTCAACGAGGAGGCTTTCCGGCTCCCACGTATTCTCGGAGACCGGGTAGCCGCGCCACTTCACCAGAAGCTGGTCGACGCCCCGCGCCTACGGAGCTCTCTTATCAGTCGTCATGTGACTCTACAGTGAGACTAGAGTCTCATGAGACGTCACCTGGAATGCCTGATCCATCAACATCAACAGTGGCGCCATGGACGCCTCAGCGCCAGGCATTTGATCGATGAACTCCGAGCTCCAGCTCCAGTCAACGAATTAAAAGGACCGTACCGCCCGTTATGAGACTTTATGAGACGTCGCCTAGAACGCCTGGTTCAACAACGTCAACAGTGGCGCCGTGGACGCCTCAGCGCGAGGCACTCAATCGCTGTACTCCGACCCCCAGTTCCAGTGAACGGACTAAGAGGACCGTACCGCCCGTTCCGAAATGCTTTGCTGAAGTGTATGACTCGGACGGGTATGACTCGGAGACATTAGCAGAGCTTGCAGGTTTGCTATCTCCCAGGTCGAGTCGTGTTGATAGACCATCGTCGTCTCCTTCTCATATGAAAGGAAAGGACGCATCTCAAATATCCAGTGAAAGTTATTCGTCGGACTGCGTCTTCTCGGGGGAAAGTGTACAAAGAGAAGCTCGCGATGAATGGATTAGCGAAGATTGGCCGAGTAATGTCCGCAGGATTGAATCTCAGTATAACCCTCGAAACTGGGGTTTTCCAGTAGTGTCGTTAGGTATTCAAGACGGGCGAGGTTACCGATGCGTTGTAAGGTGCAACGCCTTAACCTGCCCGAACGCGCAAGCCGGGCGCTTCTGTACGGACTTCAATTGTGCCTTCGTGGTGATATGTGGAAATTCTCTCACTGAGCATTCTGCGCTCTCGTTAAAAGGCAACTTACGCACCGGGCAGTATGGAGTGGTATCCACCGAAGCAAGCCCTGCAGGCGAAGTTTTGGGGCAATACTTGGGTCACTTACAACTATTGGGACCACCCTGCAGAAACGGACGTGTGAACGAGGGTTATCGTATGCATCTAAGGACGCGCACGACCGGGAAGAAATATGTGGGAATTGACTCCTTGGAGGAGGGGGTTTGTTGCGTTTCGCGAACCACTCATGTAACGCATCAGCAACGTTTCACGAGGTACAAACTGGTAGGACACTAACAATTGTAGGGGTTACAACGCGAGATGTGTTTCCTGGAGAGGAAGGTACTGTTTCCTATGGAAACAGGCTTTGGTTCATTTGCAGATGTGGTTGGTGGGGATGCCAGCACCGGGACCTTCAAAACGCTTCTAGTCCCGATTTTTGCCGCAGGAAATGAAGTGTGTAGGCGACGCAGGATAAAGGTAGTGTCCTTCTTGTGTTAAGTATAGCAGTCTGCAATGTTTTTGTCTAATGCAAATAAGACGTTCACTGTGAAGGTTATTTTTAGTACGGTCATCCCTTATTATATAAGCTAAGTAATGTGTCGAACTTTTACAGAGTTTTGACTAAATGAATGGTATGTATACGTTGTAACTTTGTTTAAATTTTCAAATTTAATATTGGCTAATGTATAGTATAGTAGAAATCATGTCCAAACACTTGGGATCCTCCTGCGCCTCACAAAAGAAATCGTCCATAAGCGCGGAAGCAGCTTCTTGCAGCTCATGTCCAAAGTAAGTGGATCGTCAATACGTCGTACACCGACAACTACTAATGGTAATAATTGTCTTGTAAACATTTACAGCGGGGTAGAAAAACAGGATACCATAACTACGGAGTGAAGGAAAGTCTCCTACTCTGCACGCTAGCCCGAAAGTATTTACCTATCGGTCGCAACATGTGGGAAACAGTCGCTCTCGAGTATAATTTGCGCCGAGGACGGACGTGGCTGGAACGGGGCTTCGACTCTCTGCGAAGACGGTTTAAAACCTTATACAAAAAGTCGAAGCCTACTGGGATTAATGGCGAGATTCCCGCAAAGCTGCGGCCTGTAGCACTTGCGCAGGAGATTCATATGACTATAGAAGAAAAGGGCGGTTCTCACACGTCGCATGACGGATATGATCGGGGGGAAGAGGATAGCCACCTCCTTCGAGAAGTTGATGCTGCCTTGGTAGGAACGGACGTACACGACCAGGTGGTCGACGATGCCGATAGCTGTGCTGAAGAAGATGAGCGATCGTCTGAGACAGATGACGAAATGGCGGACCAGATGAGAGTGGCGCCCCGCCAGCTACTTCTCCTCAACTCGAAAATACGAAAATGTTCCCGTCCAATTGCAGAGTATGGAGACGCACACCACAGGTACCGTTTTACGAACCACGGTGTATTCGACGCCTTGTTGGCCAATGATGTATGGTCAGACAACGACACCGGGGCAGGTAAATCTAGCTCCAGCGGACCTTCCGAAACTCAAGAATCGAGTTTCAGCCCGTCTCAAACTGTGTACGAGGCATGTAGACTCGATGCAGAAATAGATTCGCACATCACGCACGTGGAATCTATAGCGGACACCTCATTACTGGATGAAACTGTACGTGTCACCTTGCAAAAAGAAGGAAATGATGCTCCTACTACTCCAATATCCGGGTCTCAAGCTCACAGCACGCACCGATCTGCAACTGCCAAACCGTTTGGTCGCCCGAAAACTTCTAAAAAAACTGGAATTACTGCAAGACAGACCTTCGCCTCTCCAGAAGGACCCCCTTTGACACGCGATCCAAGTAGAGCCATCTTAGATGCCCAAGAAATGCAGACCCACAAAACGAAAAATACCTCGATTAATCACCTCGGAGGTGGAGATTTACGAGTATTACGAGATAATTTAGAAGAGCTGACGGGAAAATCAGCTAGTGGGAGCGGCAAGAGAGATGCATCCGACATTTCTAGTACCGGAGCTACATACGCAAGCAACAAGCGTGTGCGAGCTAAGAAACGACTCCATCAAATGCGGAGGGATATGGACGACGCCGAGGAGAAACATAACCTCGCAGGGAATGACATGATGGAAGTACTGGTTTTTATGAGAGAAGACTCGGATCGTCGAGCGGAAATCGAGGATCGTCGACGACGTGAAGATCAGGAGCTTCGCATTAGGGTCGATAGACAAGAGAGAGAGGAACGAGATGCTTTACGGCGCGAGGAGGCTCAACTATTTGAATCGAGGCGGCTACAAGAGCTGGAACTGGCACGAAGCCTTCGAGAAGAACAAAACAGAAAGGAGGTTACCCTCGCCGCAGAAAGTCGTGTTCGATATGAAGAAAGGCTAGAACGAGATCGTGCTGAGGCCCGTGAACGCCACGAACAGATGATGATGTTGATATCTGCCATGAACCGCGGATCACAACCACAATAGATAACCCTGTTAACTGATTTCATCATAAATAAGAGTTCGCACACTTTAAAGAATGATTACATGTTGTCTTCATACCCGTGGAAATGCGTTGTACGAATTTCGCTAATCTCTACAGTCCGGACTCTATAGTTCGACAATCTAAACAAATTATCTAAACGACGTTTACGTTTTCTTATATCGTACGGCAACAGCAATAATAGCCGGTGGTACACTTTCTCGACTGATCCCATGCCCCATTCGGCAGACTGGCGTATGAAAGTGACGGCCCCAGACAGTAGCTTTGCAGCGGCCTTTACAGACGGCACGAGTTTATTCATATCTCCCTCTTTCAACGGGGTGAGGATCCGCCCCGTCATTTCTTTTCCACACGGAAACGCGCTATCCGCCACTATCCCATATCGTGGGTCCGGATTCAGCACCGGATCGGCGAGTTTGAAACGAAAGTCCAGGCTGGTGTCTCCGTCGTTCCAGCTACCGGGACAGTTGTGCTTCGCCCAGACTATGAGGCCATCCGCACTGAAGCACAATGTCCCGGTTGCAAATACAGAATGTGGCCACCCATTGTAATGGGCATTTTGTATACCGCAAAAGTCTGATAGATCTGGCACTCTTCTCTAAATCGGTTTTGTCGGGTGCCAAGTCTTTCGGACGCTTGCGGTTGTCTTTGATTGGCCAATGATATTAGCGAATGTAGGTGACTGGACAGCAGCGTATATTCCAAAACTAGGTGGGGCGTTTAGGCGGACATGCAGGCACCATTCATTAGCAAAATGCCACAGCATCGCATCAAGCTTGCTCACACCATTGAGTTCAAGATCAAAACTGTTGAGGACTTCCTGTCATCCAGCGAAACACGAGTGAGCTTCTGCGAGGGACGAGCGTTTTCCCGGCCGGCGCTGCAGTACTGGGAGCATCACCTTGACGAAATGAAGCTGGCTGTTCAAGACAGAAAACGAGCCAAGAAGTTAACCGTCGGTGGCAGTGGTCGTGTAACGGGGTTCAATTCCAACTTTTGGATTGAGACCAAAGTTGATGTGTGTTTACACATTGAGGTGTTTCACCT
>JAIKVB010001599.1:0-11901 GCA_024679045.1 Phytophthora brassicae
GAACCGGGCATTAGACAGCACTAGGCTTAGATTACAAGATGTTAATGTACCTCACTTCAAATTCAAAGATACCTAATGTGTCGTGCAACTGGAGCTCTTGGTCTTTTATTGAACTGGAACAACTTGAACTTGGAAATCGAATCAGCTGAAGTCAAGTACGTAGACTGGGCGTCACAGATAAACTTTACGTTGACCAAACTCAAGTTTGCCGAGTACAACTCTGAGTCACTCGCAGCATTTGCTGTAGTTTTGCTACGGACAGCCTTCTTCGCCCGGACTGACTGTTTTGGGCGACCCCTTGACCTGGGTGGGCTTACAACTTCGAACAAACCATCCACATCCAACGCCAACGGCGTAGCTGAGTTCTGAATCGGACTTGAAGGCGACTCACTTTCTGGTTGTCCCGCGATTCGGTCACCGTGTGACCCGACTCAGTATCGCTATGGCCCGATTGGACCGACTCAGTAGCATTATAACCCGATTGAACCGACTGGACGCTGCTGTCGGTTACCACCGTCACCTCGTCGCTTGGATGTCCAGCTTCTTGAAAATCTACTTGGGTTGGGGGCACGGAATACTAAGTATTCACAGTCATATCTCCAAAATCGTTGTCGCCACTTACGTCATCCACCTCGTTCACACCATCACTTAAATTTGTGGACACATCCGCGGTATTATTATCCATAACATCCACTAACCTCACGGGTAAATCTGCGGTGGCCGTATAATCTAAGATGCGTGAATCATGTTCATTTGACGACGACCCAAAATCTCCCTTCTTGAAGTCGTCTTCAAACTTCTTTAAACATGTCATGACCTCTTGGTATTGAGCCATACCTAGTCCAGCCATCGAGTCTGCAATTTGACTCGTGATTGACAGCTCATCTCTATACTTGCGGTTAGCGTCCCATGGATGTTGACCCGTAACATTTATGGGGCGTATAGCGAACGCATATGTATAGCTTTGTATAGAAATTACAATTTCCGCTCCAAGAGCCACAAACAAATAAAACACGTGGCGACACGGTAAGAGTCGTGTGCTCATGAACAAGCAGGAGCATGTCCAGTTCCGCTTAGTTACAGTGTATTCATCATTCTCCTCATCCAAAGCATCCTCATTTGTATTGCTACTTTTAACAAAAAACACATCTGGATATCCTTCGTAAAATGTGTACCTTGCTCAGCGTAGAGCATACAGGTACTGGTCGTGAATGATATCGCATGCATGCTCGCTTACCAAAATAGCCACCCAACTCATTTCGCTGTCATAGCTAGGATGTTGCACGTTGACTCTCTTGTACACCTCTCGAATAAAAGCCTTTTCTTGCAAACTTTGGTAGTACATAATGAACGCAATACATTCGTCGACGACCATAAGAGCATCAACCCATGCCTTCAATTGTTTTCACGAAGCTTCCAACCTATTATTCGTGTTATTTTCAAGTGTTACAGTTTTTTGCCTCTTGTATGCGCACCATAATTCACGACAAGAATCCCATTTCTCCAAAAATACGTAACGAAAGGACGCCCCTGGACTGGGTGTATCGACAAAATTTGCTCTTGACCCGACTCAGAACCGACTTGGCCCGACTCAGAACCGACTTGACCCGACTCAGGACATCCTGCCCGCAAGTGACCGTCTGTTGCACGTCTGAACAGTGTTGAACTGGTGGAATTTGTGACTGATAATTTAATGTGGCGAGATGAACCAGGTAGGCGAAATGTTTTGTGTATTCTTGCTCGGTCTTGTGTCTTGGCATACACAAAGTTGCATCCTGTAACATAATACAGGATGCAACTTTCTGTGATAAATGTAAAAATAAGCAATAAAACATAAAATCCGCAATTAACCCGTAATATAATAGGTTAGCGAGTACATCTAACCTGCGTGTCCACATGTTCAACAAAAATGCGTCCAATATTTCCAGATTGTTCTCCAAACTCGGACATCCACTTCCTCAAACGCTTAGCGATGCTGCTGGGTCCATTAGCTTGTTCGGTTGTCTTAAAAAACTTCCTGACTAAGTTGTGCACGTCTTGGGCCGTCGGATTGCTGTCAGAGTTATCCATAATAAATTTTAGTATACTTGTCTTCTTTGCTCCGGTCTTGCGAAGCTCGTCCACAGTCATGAGCGTGCATAGAAATTCTTCTTTCAGGGTAGTTCTTGAACGATTGCTCGTTTAGGTGGTGGTTGTGCTCAAGTCGACATTTCGTAATCTTGACCGCAAAAATTTTATTGGCCTTTTCAACGACCTGTACAAGCATTGATCTTTATGCATACAAACACACCCAAAATATTCGAATGCCGGTTTGGACATGGTATTGATACAAAAGCTATTCCATTGTAACCAGAAATAGCCCGAAGGAACCCGGATGAACCCGAATCTAAACGATTGGTACAAACTGATTCAATAAGTAAATAATGCGTACCTGTGCGGTACAACCTTGCCGTCGAGACTCTTGCCGAGGCCTCTTGCAGTTGGCTTAGGACTGGTACTTGCCCGAATGGATGCATACGAATGTTTTAGCGTAATGCTCCCATTCGTCAGGGATTCTATCTGCCTTCGAGTTGTCCATGTCCATTTTAAGGTTTCGTTTGCTTGCTGTTGTGTTGGTGCGTACGCGGAAGACTTATTTATACGAAGAAACAAGACAAATAATCAATCGCAAACGTAATAAACATTTTAGAAATAATTAACATACTCCCATACATAAATAAAATAAAAAAACTGTGTTCATCCGTACCTGGTACGTCTGGGCTTGATAGGCCACCAGATAATCACTGAGTTCCTTCCACGAAGAAACTGTGTCTTCTCCGGGACTGACGAGACGAGCACGCGCAGGAACCATCCTCGCTATGGCTCGTAGTAACCTCCGTCGACTCACTGCGAGCCGTATGTGTCAACGGCGGCGACTCCGCTCCACCAGACGCTTCTGACGCGCTGGAGCATCCTCGGCATCATCGTGGGGATCGAGCGCATTCAATCGGCGCTTCGGCGCGGCGCGTTGACGCCTCTCCATAGGAAGCGGCGTCGAGGTGGCTGCGGACGCGTACGGCTGGGGAGGGGGAATTTTGGTGCTGGCAGGGGTTTACCAACCGGACGGGGTATACGGTATACCCCGTCCGGTTGGAAATCGATGTTCAAGTTGAAACACATGCTGGTTTGCGTGGCAAGGGCTATTCTCATTCGGTTCATATACTCACTCTAAAATGTAAAGGTGTGTAAAAAACAGTACTCGATCACTTCTTCGTCACTGCTGTCATAGTTGTCTTGCTCTTCGTTTTCGTTCTCTTGTTCATCTTCACTAAGTAGGCAGCAATCCACCAACGCACCAATGTACTTGTCCTCAAAGCGCTGTACAAGCCAATAGTAGCTAACCCAATTATCATCGGTCACCTTTTTAAACTCTTCGTCGACCTTCGCTTCGAGATCTCGAGCGTTAGACGCAGGGTTGAAGCGATGTGGGTTTTCATCAACCCCCACACCATCTCGATTGGCTACAGCTAGGGATGTTATGGGGGCGTAAAATACAAGAAATGGCCGTATTTCGTGGCGATAACTTGCGCTGCATAAATTGGAGTGGGTCGGTGGGGGTGTACATGCTGAAGAAGCTGGGCAATTACATCTTTTCATTGTAGCTACTTCCTAAACACGTAAAAAAATTAAATATTACATTTAAAATCAAAATTAAATAAAACCACCGTACCGTGAGTGTCAAGCCACCCCTGAATGTTGGCCTTCAACCAACCTTTGTTGGGACTTGGATTTGTAAGCCTTTTGTGGTAAGAGGCCCCGTTCATATGAATGTTGCATGAACCGTGCTCATTCTTGAGAGTGACACATAAATCAGTGAACCACTTTTCAAATTTTATCGAGTCAAAATTGCCGTGGTAGTCTGATGACTCGGTGGCTTTTTTGTTTTGTTGCGGTGTTCCAATGCTCGAGATGACTTTAAAAATTGGCCGTGGATCTCATCTTGCGAGCGAGTGGTACTCCCTGCCTGAGTGCTTGCAGCACAGGTTATTATACCTGCAGCAATCATGACAATCTTGCAGATACAGAAAAGCAAAGCAAAATAATATAAAAAACAGTCGATAAAATAATTAAAGAAAATCTTATCGTGCCCTTTTCCGCTTTTCGTTTTTCGGATTTTATCTTCAGTCAACCACGTTTTTTTTTACGTGATTGACGTTGACGTACGAGTCGTCGAGAAATACCTTTGGTCGCACCGGGTTTTTGTTGACATCTCGGTTAGCGAGTTTCTTTTGTAGATATGTTGCGCGGAAGGCAATGTTGTTCTCTTTTTCGGCCATAAATTCCGATTTTTGCCACGAATGTGAAAGAAAACCATTCGTTTTAACAACCTGCGCATATTACGTACAGATGTTGCCTTCTTTTTTCATTACTATCATCACATGGTTAGCATTGAATTGTGCCGTGATAGGCCGCGTCGCTTCATTTTCAGCTATGACGAACTCACGATTTTTACCCTTCAACTCGGGCGAAGAGCACTTGGTCCGACCACTGTGCTTCGTCTCACGAGGCTTCAAATCAAAATATAAAAACAAACCGGTCTTGATATATAACTGTTAGAAATAGGTAATAGAAGTTCAACTTCAAGGTCATTTGTACCTCGTCAAACTTTGTACCAGGGTTCTTGTTCAAGTGATGCGGGGAATAGGCGTAGACGCCGGAATGGTGGTGGCGTCCAGTGTATTAAACGCATGAACCATGCGCCACTTCCCGTTGGGTTTTCGAACACAAAACGTCGGGGACGAATGTGGCGACTTTGATTCGCGCACCATGCCAGCGGCATGCTCAGCTGCGAAGAACGCATCAATGATGTCAACTTGCTCCTTGGGGAGAGGCCATTGGCACGTCGTACAGTACTTGGTGCCTGCCTCCAAGTCGATCTCGTGGCGGACGCCGCGGTCAGGTGGCAGAATCGAGGGTGGGTCCTCTGACACCATATCTGCAAACTCCGTCAACAAGCCAAAGTACGGATCTGTCTGATCCTTGAGGATGGCAGCGCCATAATGTAGTTGTCTCCTAGAGACCCTCTCTTCCTCGAGAACGTCCATATCCATTTTACACGAGCTATTCAGTTCAACTGACTCTCCTTCGCTGTGGAGATGGACAACGTGCTCATACTCTCCGTCCTTGAGCTCGTCGAGAAACTCAGCGTAAGATAGCTCCTCGAGCTCCAACAGCGTGGCCAAAGATGGAACTGGGGTGAGTTCTACACCCGCTTGACGGAGGCCAGTGATGGCATTAACGACCAAAAGATGGAACTGGGGTGAGTTCTACACCCGCTTGACGGAGGCCAGTGATGGCATTAACGACCAGGACTGTGGTCTTGTCGTCTTCAACGTGAGCTATCTCCGTCCGAACGCTCTGCATTGTGGGAGCCTCCGCTCGACCACCTGGTGGAGTCGTTTCCAACACTAGCTCTGCCGAACCGGCGAAGAGTCTTTCACTGCGTGGCACACGATGCTCATGTACGAACCCGATGCTGGTAGAGGAGGGGACATGACCCGTCAAAACTCTATCCGCTAAGGGTTTGTGGCTAGCCCCGACTGTGCGACTACGCCAATCGATCCAAGGCTAGTGCTTTGTAAGTCACGGCATGCCGAGGATTAGGTCGTACCGATCATCCATGTTTAGGACAATGAACAGTTCAACCGAGTTGAACTCATCAAACTTGATGGCTAAAGGAAGAAGAACCTTACGCGTCGATACAATCGAGCCCGTCGCTAGGCGAACAGACACATTACTATTACTCTTAGAGTCTTCTAAAGCTTTAGCATAAAGTGTACTGTTCCTAGCGACACTGACTTTTGTTGCGAAATTGTACGACGCACCTAAATCGATCAGGATGGTCATTGGTTCTTCGAATCCCTTAACGCTGGCAATGACAACCACGAGATTGGATCGCGGGGCGGCCACCGAAAGATACATTGTAGTATCAGGGATTTGTTCCATAGAAATTTGAGATGGCAAAGCCATCGTAGTCCGAGGTGAACAAAGTCTCCCAGCAGGTCGTCCCGCACCGTCGTTTTCCTGTCCAACAGACTGAATGTGATTCAGTATTGGCGACGCCGCAGATAACCGAGTACGGTTGGCACTCCACGGGTTGGTAGGGCAGTTCCGACGGAAGTGACCTGTTTGGTTACAACGAAACAGCGGCCACTGGCGCGAGGTTTCTTTTGAGAGAAACGTGCCGATTCGGCCGAGGATATCTCCATAGGGGTCGGACCTTCGGTCGTCTCAAAAGAGCCCGAATATCCGTGAGCCTAACGCACACAGTGATCTTCCAGGAGTGCCATGTGGACAGCTTCATTGAAGGTCTGCGGAACAGTTCAGTACGTACTGAATCAGTACGGACACCGTACATGAACACTGTGACCTTCACGTCCTCCGAGAGGGGGGCCCCAGCCATGGCAGCTTCAAGGCTTTGCAGTTCCATGAAATAGTCTTGAAGGTTGCGCATCCCTTGCTTGCAACGCAAGAATAGGGAACAATGACGCTATGCCACATTAACAAGAACTGCGCACGGAGTTCCTGTTCCATGAACGACCACGATGAGAAGAATCCGGGAGAGGATGTCTCGCGGGCCATCGTCCAGGCCCGCGCACGGCCTCCTAGGTTGGAGAGCGCAAAAGCGACTTGGGATCGCGCGTCATAGATCCGTCCCGCACTCAGCTCGATTTCGATCTCGCGGATCCAAAACACAAAGCTGTCAGCATCTTTACCGTCGAACTTCGGCACCGTCATCTTGACTGCCTTTGTCGAGGGTGAACGCGGAGTGTTAGACTCCGCGTTTTGCACAGCAGCTTGGGCGACGCCTTGTACCTCAGCTCGCACGATCGCGCGAGCAACTTCTTGAGCCGTGGCGTTGACATGCGCGATGAGAGAAGACTCATACTTGTCGAAGCGTTCCACGCGAGCACGCTGCTCGTCCGCAGAGAGCGTGGGGAATCCAGCGAAAGCCTGGTCTCCTAGGAGACTGATCATTGTCTCCAGGGTAGTCCAATGTGCATCGGAGAGATGAGGATAGTCTTACCGAGGCGGCAGACGACTCGGTTCTTCTTCCATACTTATGGAGAACTTAATTGTATCAATTCGCGACGGTTGCGGTATTGACTACAAGTGCTACCAGGTGTGACGGGAGTCACACGCACCATGGCTTGAGGAAGCGTAAATATAAACCATGACAGACGCCCTGCGTCTCTGTCCGTAGATAGCCGAAGAAAGCCCCGCTTTCTTATAGTTAATTAGGAGAGCCTCCCAATTAACTTGCTCACTAGAAGGTTAAATTTTAAACTAAGTTTATTATTGTCAGTTAATAAAAGATGTAGTACTGTAAACTGTCTAGATAGCGCACTCTTTTATAAGCCTAATGAGTGGAGCTGAGTTCTTGTGTCTTTCATAAGTACGAACCGTACTTATGCGGATAGGTGGGCATCCCATTAATTACAGATGATAGCCTTGAAGTGAGTTTTTAACCCATAGGGTGAAACACAATGTGTAGACACATCAGATTGGTCATAATCCACCTGTCTGGGCCAGGCCCCCTGCACGTCGTGCTTGAGCTTCTGCGTATGGTCTTAAGTAGCGGTTCATTATCACAACTACCCCACACTTTATCAGCACTGCCCACAAATGTTGAGATTGGCTGTTAATCTGCCCACAGGGAATAGCGCTTGATTGGCTCAGTTGGGTTCTGGCGGAGAGAAGGAAAACATCGAGAGAGCGAAGACTGCAGCTACTCATACCAGTGGAGGAGGCCTTGAAGCATGGGGTTCTTACGAGGTAGGTGCACATTTGCATTGTTAGAAGGGTGATCAGGCGCATGCACAACTGACAAGTTTGAATTTTTTAATAGAGTGTACGTCACTGGAGACCGTAGACGTGAAGCAGATGAACCTGTGGTGAGGCGGACGTGCTCAACATATAATCGGTGCGTATTGGCTGGAAGACCTGAAACATATCTTGTCGAATACTAACCACAGGAACTATATGCGCTAGAGCAACGACGTGACTAGGCAAGCACTCGCGCCCGGAGCAGATATTATGGCGCTTGATTCGGCATTAACGAAAGGGAAGAACGCTCGTGATTGCCGCGAGCGGTAAGATGTGCTGTGTATATTGGGTTAAAATGGTAATGTATCTGCTTTTAACTGATCTGCTAATTTCTAACAAGTCTTCAATAATTCGTGAGCACCCTGCGTTTTTGGCGTGCATCCTGCAGAGCTTTAATTGGACACCGACCTACCAGATATGTGCCTGGTATTATATCACTCCAGCTCCAGATGTCACCTTCTCTTTGTTGGGACATGCTGCTACATTGTGACCGTCGGCCAATCCACATCCACTGCACTTATATGGCCGCCGTTTCTTGAACACAGACGCCACTATTTGTTGGCGCAGCAGCGTGAGTACGTCATCCTCTGCAATATCGTCAGCCTGTTTACCAGAACTGGAGCTCGGTGTGGTGTTGTGACTAGCGACATTATGTGATTTTGTTGCTGCTTTCTGAAGTGTTGTGCAAGGATTTTCACCTCTACTAGGTATGCGCTTCTGGCGCTTTGGCTTGTCGTGTGCAATTGAATTTTTCTGACTAGAACCCGGCTGCTTGTATTTCGGAGGTGGCAAAATATTGTGGTTCTCTATCAGGTCGCTTCCCAACGGGGGGTCAATACCAGCAAATTCAAAAGCCTCATGGTACGATGTCACTGTATAGCTTTTGTGAAACAGTGCCTTAATTTTAGTGGCCTTGATAGCTGCGAGCAGATGGCGACAAGGCACTAGCAGATGCTCTCTGGATATACAGCGCTCACAAGTGTTCAGGCTCAGATCAACTTTGTGCGTGCGAGCCTACTTCGGGGGAATGGAATTGTCCTTAGTGTTGCCAAGTAGATTGAGGTTCTCACCCCGTCTGCAGTCTTCGACGAAGAATATAGATTCCGAGGCCGATTTTACCGTGCAGCTAGCGCTCTTGATATGCTCTTTGCTGTAAATAATATCTGCTTTGGCTGTCATGTTACTTTTATCTCTCGCCACGCTTGTTTTTTCTTCTTCTTACCAGAAACCGGTTTTGCTGCACGCTCACATAATTTAGCCAGGCCCAACAAGACCTCACACTCTCATATCCCGTTCTTAAGTAGAGCGTTGTTCTCGCCTTCGTTGGCGCTTGTCGTTCGCACACCAAGCAAATGGTGGGATTTTCCGTAGGACTTGTCTTGATGCCAATGGTGTTTAAGATATTGCTCTTCAACTTCGTTGTGGGTAGAGTTGCCGAGATTTGTCCAGCATGCGGGGTGTATGGAGCGAAGATACTTAGCAACTGACTGTTTCTCAATGACCTCATTAGGTCTTCTGTGCGACCGACGAGCGGTGAAGTTTTGATCAATACTTACTAGAGTAGCTTCATACTCTGTTACCGTGTCAGTTTTTTGCAGACGATACACGAAAGGCTCGACGCGATCAATCTTCGTATCAACTGAACGAAAATGGGCTTTTACGTTCAGGCAAATGTGAAAAGCACAAAACTTTAAGCTCATAGCGAATCCAATTGACGCCAAATGTTTTTGAGCCCCGCGCTGTTTACCGCGGTCCGTGAACAGGGGAATTTCTGCTAGTCTTAAGCCTCCCGCCATACAGCTGGCAAAAAACACGAAAAGTTTTCGACTGCCTCGGAGGGTACAAAAGCGACAGCAACTGGCATATTTTCCCATCTCCGTCCGTCCCCATCAGAGTAAGGCAGACACCGTTGTACCGCTCTCCTTTCATGTGAGCTCCATCGGATTGGAAGACAGGAATCAAAGAAGAATGTTTAGTAGCTACAGGACCCAACAAAAGAAATACACGAATAAATCGGCCACGGTTGTCTAATTGGAGAGCCACACGAGAACCTGATTGTTTTCGTTTGAATGCAAGCAAGTAGCTAGGAAGAAGACGGTAGTCTTCAGATTGTTGTGATCGACTCTTGAACATGCTCACCGCTCGATACAAAGTTGCAGGTTTCATATCCATATTAACATTGTCAACGATCTATACTGCCGATGCAACTCGAGCTCGTGCAGAGCTGTGCCCATCGACAATAGAGCTTTGGAAACCTTTCATTAGGCTGAGTTGCAACGCAGATGACTCAGCAGAAGAGTTGCACAACTGTGTGTGAACTGTATCTAGCTTGCTAACATACCACGAATTAACAGGAACAAGACCAAACTTGGAGCTGCGCGTTAAAGAGGATATACTATCGTTTTTGGCCGAGCTTGGACGCTTCAAAGTGACCCATATTGTCCAAGTACATCCATGACCTTTGCATACCCACTTCTTCAAAGAACCACTATACTTCTGCTTGATCGCCTTGTTCTGATTACAAACGAAATCTTTGAGAAAGGAAGTACACGCCGCTGCTGAGGGAAATATATCGTAGAGCTCTACCGATTCGCGGCCATGAAGAAGGCCAAGATCCAGCTGAGCAACAACTACTTCGCCACTACGGACTGATGCATCACTAGTCTACATAGTGTTTTAGCTAATCCATGCTAGAAGTTTTGGGCGACAACGTCAGTTTCTTGTTCTATAATTAGTGGTAGTCAGACTTGAATACAAGATCTCATTCCAAGAGATGAGGCCGTTCTGTTTTAGCCAATCAAAGGAGGTGAACTGTGACGACCTTTTCAAGCACTTGGTCCAAGCGATCAGCCCAGATCTTCAACAGAAAAAGAGATCCGATGCCGACGCGAAGTCGCACACGGACTTTCCTTGCGGGGGTTCGTGCTATTTGGTGTAATCGACTGGCGATGGATGACAATGACGAAGACTCAAGCAACGAGGACGACATTATGCATCTACTTTCGCTGTATTTGGTGCAGAATGTCAATCGCTACATCGCTTCCGAAATCGTATAGAACGACAGCCTTCACGAAATACTTCCATTTGACCAGGATAAATGAAAAGAAGCTCAAGTTTCAGTTTTGAAAGAATAAACCTTAATTTTTGCCTGTGTGTCAGCCTATTGCAGAACATAGCGAGTTCAAATGTGTTCCTGGTCTGGTTCTTTAAGCTGCGGGTGGCGCCTCGTTTGAGTTTCGGTACAGGCGTCTCATCGATTGTTGGTTGGAGCTTGTACTTGCGGCGACGTCGACCTCCATCTTGCTTGCTTCTCTCGTAGTGATCTTCAGCCTCTTTGCGAAACGACCGTCAGCACTTTGTGGATTCCAAGCCTTCTCTTGGAAGAAAAAAGCTGGGTTGAGATCTCTTGGAATGCAAGAGAGTTTTAGCCAATCAACTTATTCGATGCTACCTTTTTCTTGGATTCACGGCTTGTATCCAACTCTGACTACCACTATTACAGCATCGGACGGAATGTAACTGCCACACCTGACCGCAAAACGATTGGCCAAAAATTATCAGCCGTATGTTTGAATATTCTTCAAATCCGTTGCGAATGTGAATATCACATTTGAAAGGATAATCCCGCCTGCCTACTGGATACCGGTATGACATTTGCGATACGATATATCCGTGGGTAACGTATTGCCGGCCACTTAAGTTTAATACCAAAATCAAGATGTCAAAGAATCGTTCTGGTCGGGCAAATCATATTTCCGGCCACTTGGCATATAAAAACATAGATGACTTAGGAGTACAACTATAGTAGCTACACGACAACCCAAGCGACGACGCCAGTCTTCCGCTTCTTGCAGAACCTTTTGTCTTGCAGTCGCATCGCTCGCTCATTCCTCTCCTTATCACGCTCAGACTTTACCCGCGCTTTCTCATCGTCTTGCTCTCACTTCAAGCGCTCGCGCTGTGCCTTCTTAAGCGCTCTCGTCCGAGCTAATTTCTCCTTGGCGAGATCCTTATCCGCTTTAACTCGAGCCTTGT
>JAIKVB010001600.1:386-11896 GCA_024679045.1 Phytophthora brassicae
GACCCCCCCCCCGTCATCGCTCTGGGCCTCCATGTCTCCCTGGAAGCCGCCGCACTCGTCCGCCAAGCGCTGCCGAGACCGCTCCGTCCCCGTCGGTGTGTAATTCTACGGCTAAACCCTGTGCATTAACGCTAAAAGGCTGACTTTTTGATCGTCCTGTTTTGCTTATAGACGTGATGAGCCGCATGATGTCCGCTGCCGTCACGAATGCGCGCATCAAGAAACACAGCAGCATCTGTCAGTTGTTCCCCGAGATGACACCAGCCTGCTGCTCAGTTTGCGAGAGCTCCGGTCGACCAGCACAGCGTCAGCTACAGCCCAATCAGAAACACCGATGCTCGCACTGCGAAAGGATCATGGGCGACTGCTGCCGTCGAGAGTGTGACGCGTGCTGCAGCGTCTTCTGCTCTTTGTGCTCGACGCTCAACTGCGACGAGCAGTTTGATCGCGTCTTCTGTCTGTCGTGCAACGGAAGCAGATGAGAGGTTAGAGACCTCTTGTACATCAGGGGAGTTGTGCTGTTGTGTGCAATTTGGTGAGAAAGGGTTTAAAAGTAGTAATTTTAAAGTGCATGTTTCTAGATGTTGTTGATGCAGACGAAGAAGGATCTACATATCTTTCTAACTGAACATGCCAATACCTGGTACGTCGTACAGGAAGCTGCGCACAACGTTGTAGGTAGCGGCTGGCTGGTCGTGGGGGACCATCTATACGTGCGAGGAACAGGTTAGTTTCCAATGCAAAAGCGGCTGGCTGGTCGTGGGGGACCATCTATACGTGCGAGGAACAGGTTAGTTTCCAATGCAAATACATGGAACTTAAGTGAACGTACGTGGCCTGCGTTGTAGACTTTCATGAAGCTGAAGCCGTGTGACGTGCGGATGCGACCAATGGGGCGCCCGTCGACACTTTGCTCGGTGAACAAAGCTGAAGCGAATTCTGCCTGCTTGCTCCATGAGAGATTGCGTGTCCATGAATCCTGAGTCATCCAATTGACGACGGTGTCGGCATCTCCACCGTAGATAAGTACACGAACACCGTGTTCAAGGGCCAGAGCAACGTTCGACTCGCTCTCCTCAAGTCGGTCCATTGGTGCCAATTCTCGCTCTGCTCCTAACGCACACAAATTCCACGTGTGAGGAGTTTCGTTGAAGTAAGCACTGACACTTGGACTATTGACGAAATCTTGCAGACGTTCGAAGCGGTAGCACAGCTGCAGTGGGTCGTTGTGGCACTCGCGCCGAATGTCGTAGACGTTTCGACCATGATTTAAGACTACAGAAGAAACATCAGAGTCGAAGGCAGAAAGTGTTTGAAGTGCCTCTTTGCAGTCAGGATTGATGCGTTCAAAAGTGTGGCGCAAAGTATCTCCGAGGTTTTCTTGTGACTGCTTCCTGCAGCTCGCAATTGACGATTTGAAGTGGTCGACAGCATTCTGAAGCGCATTTTCGTTTGGACCAAGGAGATTGTAGCCGTAGTCATTGGATTTCAAGAACGGGATCACCGACTCGACCCAAGCAGCTGTCGATACGACACCGTTGCCGATTCCAATCCCTTTCAGGGTAGGAAGTAAACCGTCACTTTCGATCAGTCTCACTGCTAAGTCTGGAACGAAGTGCCCGGCGTAGCTCTCCCCGAAAACGTAAAAGTCGTTGGCTTTGAGGCTCTCATGCTGCTGATAAAACTGCTGAAGAAACCGGATCATATCTTCCGTTGCTCCATCAAGTGTCCACGGCTGATTAATTCCACTCACTCCGCTGTATCCTGTACCTTTGGGCTGGTCGAGGTAAATGACGTGTGCAAGTCCAGTCCATGAGTAAGGGTTGAACGAAATTGTGTCTGCTTCATCGTCGAATGAACAAGGACCATTTTCAAACAGCAAAGCAACCAACCCCGAACATCCTGGACCACCGGAGAGCCACAAAATGACTGGAATGTGATATTGGTTAAAGGATGATTCGTAAAACACGTAGTAGAGACCGTTGAGGGTTCCAGTCTCCTTCGAAAGGTTCTCTCCACACAACGACATGGACGATGGGTACATGTTAACGAGGTCGTTTGCTTGAGCAAATACGTGTTCTCCAGCAGAGTGCACAACGCACCGCGCTATCATAACCAGCAGAAACAACCACCGCATCGCTGATAGAGAAGATTGAGCTGATGAGACGCCTGCGACCTTTTGATGAAGCTTGGTTTTTGAATCGTTGCTCTTTCATGCTACGTAGTATATCGAAATTTGACCGCCTCTAGGATCGGGCCAAAGTACCGAGGCATTTTGATGTAGGAGGGCATATTAGAGAATCGCTTTGAGCTGGGTGGAGCGGTGTACATTGTCTTACTGGCACAGAAGCACAATGAGTCAAATTTGAAAAGACCACACAAATGTTTATGAAGACAAACACGAAGTCAGGCAAGATCCTTGCACGTGACGACTTGTAGGATATCTCGTACGTAACCAAGTTACTTCATCAGGCTGCAACAAATATAGTAGGAGAGGTACGTGTTCAGGTGTTTGTGAATGGGTTGTACTTTCAGACCGAAATGAGGCCCAGCGACCAGTGCGACATCCTTAGAAGCTCTGATCGGTGAAGAAAGCAGGTGACGAATTCTGCTTCCTTGTTCCACAAGAAATCGCAAGTTCACAGATCCTGAGTTATCCAGTGCAAATGCGTTGGTATTTCACTTATCAAAAGTAGATCGACTCCATGATGGAGCAGAGAGGGTCGTAAATAAAGACTTGGTCAGAAGGGAGAAAGTTCTGGAAGTCTTCTGGCTGCATATCCTTGGGCGGTTTGACACTGACATTTTGGGAAGAGCTGCGTGGTGGTTCATCTTCAGCTGTAATAGGCTCCGTGAAAGTCTTGAAAAACTCTGATGGAAGTTTCTGATATTGTACAGGTGAGCTTTAGTCCGAAGTGTCAACTAGGTCGCTACCTTGCTATAAAACAAACCTGCGCATGCGGCGCGTCGAAAGTCACATGCTCCAACCCAGCATCGATCGATTGAAGGCTCAATTTTGTAGCTTTTGGCTTGTCTTCTCGAGGTGGCGGACCTTGACGCGATGTTATAAATGGTTCTTTGAGGTGAGTCAACTTGTTTCCAGTCTTGTTTTCAGCTGGAGTCGTCTCTAATCGACTCCCTGCGACTTGTTCAGCTGCACCCGCTAACTTAGATCCGTTGAAGCGAAATCGATTCAACGAACCCATCGCAGCATTATTCTGTTGACGAAGTGGAACTCGCTTTGACCTTTTTCGTGGCTGATGGTTTCGCTCTCCTTCATACTCACGCTTCACACTTGGACGACGGTCGTTCTCGCCTCCATTACCGGTGCCTCTACTCGTCTTTAAATCAAAGTCGCCAGTCGGTTGCTTCTTTCTAGCTGACGTAATCATTTCTTCCTTCTTAAACCACGTTCCCGGCTTCAACGGTACTGGAAACTTCGCTTCTTGTCGTGGAGCTTTCAATGTCGGAGGCTTCAAGGCAAAATCTTCCTCTGGCTCGTCTTCAACGGTACTGAAAACTTCGCTTCTTGTCGTGGAGCTTTCAATGTCGGAGGCTTCAAGGCAAAATCTTCCTCTGGCTGACGTTTGACTTGTTGAAGGTATTTGTCCATCCGCTGTTGCTTTGCGTTCGTCTGGTGACTAGTTAGCGTCTTAATGTACCGAAGGATCCTGCTATCGTTCGAGCTCTCATACTCTTCCTTCCCATTTAGAGCTTTCAAGTTGCTCTGCATCATCGCATTCTTCTTCCAGCTCATGTCTGCAATGCGGAAATGAAGAATGATGGTCTCAGCTTCAACTTTCCTTATTTTAACATACTTCAATTTAAAACTTCTATTTTTTACTTAAAATCTAAATGGTCGTAACAATAAATTGTCCCCTACTTATCTGTTAAACCATCGCTTCTTTTTGGACTTGTTCCGACTGTAAACCATCGCTGCTCGGCGACCACGTCGAGAAATTGTAAGTGATGTCAGCGCTGAAGTTGGCGCCACGGAGCATGGCGGTTTCCATGAATCCAGCAGGGAATAACGTCGCTCAGAATTGATGGCACTTGTCCCGCTTTGTCGACTCTCCAGAATTTAAAACTTCTATTTTTTACTTAAAATCTAAGTGGTCGTAACAATAAATTGTCCCCTACTTATCTGTTAAACCATCGCTTCTTTTTGGACTTGTTTCGACTGTAAACCATCGCTGCTCGGCGACCACGTCGAGAAATTGTAAGTGACGTCAGCGCTGAAGTTGGCGCCACAGAGCATGGCGGTTTCCACGAATCCAGCAGGGAATAACGTCGCTCAGAATTGATGGCACTTGTCCCGCTTTGTCGACTCTCCACTTCCGACGGCATTTCACTTTCTACAGGCTTTCGATGTCTTGTTCCTGGTACTTGCGAGTGGTTGACGTTAATGCTGCTCATGGGAATGCTATTACCTGCTGCAGTAGGAATTTTTCCCTTGACTGGCTTTATGGCGACGTTGTCAGGCTTGGAAGGCAAACTTTCACGTCGTGGTCGAGCTGCAAAAATCCCATCATCTTCTTCAAGTTCATCATACTCGGCTGCCTTCTTGGAGTGGTACTGAGAGTCGATCGGCTCGTATCGAGCTCCTAGTGTTGAGTAGCGTACTGAAGTGGGGGACGCCTCTGGCGTATTGCGAGCAGCTTGTCCCTTGTATCGGAAGCTTTTCGGTGCCACCACATCTCCCAGCACGATAGCTCCATCCGTAAAGTTAATACTCTTGGGAGGAGCTTGGTAGAACGAGCCGTCAATGTCTATTTCACGATCAGCTGGTATACTTTTAATGTCGACACGGATTGAGGGGTCACGTTCACCATCAACGTCAAAGCTTTGTGAGCTATCAACATTGGGGGAATCTCTTGCTCCATCCACGTCAAAACTTTGAGTACTAAAGGTGTTTGGGTCGGCAGAGATCATGTTGCTTGCCACTGACGATTTTGCTTCAGAATGTCCTTCCTTAATCGAGCCTCGCTTGATGGACGGTCTGCTTTCCAGCGTGAAATTATGCCAACGCCCCATGAAGCTGCGAGAAATCTGCTTCAAATGGGTTTCTTTTGGCTCTTCAGCGTGAATGATGCGCAGCACTCGATTCACGTTGGAAATGAGTGAAGCGTCTGCCTGCTCTTTGGTTTCGACCATTCCTTCGAGGAATGCCAGCATTTGAGGATAATATTTGAGGTCTTTTAACCAGAACTCTGGTTCTTCCTTCGTGGCACTTTCCATGAGTGCAGTGTTACGTGCTTCCAATACACGACGAAGAACCTTCAAAAGCGACGGAATATCTGGATGCAACATCGTTATTCGACAAATAAGCAGCTCCAGGAATTCTTTCGACGTGATCTCGGGAAACTGTACCAACCGCCGGGCAATACGTAAAATACAGCGGTACGGGAAGCTTGTGATCAAATTCTGGTTACATTGGCGCACACGCTTCACAATCTGTTCTGGCATGCCGTTGTTAGCAATACTCTCATCAATATCAAGAGATGCTCGCAGGATATGTGTCATCGCCATGGTATACTTGTCAACCTCATCCGCCGTTTTCTGAAGGTTATCCGGTGGATTATGTAAATCAAAGCTCATCATTAGATCAAGCTCCGTTCTCCACGTTTGGAAAAGCAATTCCAGATTATAAGCTGGGTTTGTAAGCTTTTCTGGGTCTGGCCGGGACAAGAAGCGGTCAATGTACAATCCGGCCACGAAATTCTTTGGAAATTGAATGACATCCGTTTCGTCGTCCAGCAGGACAGAGTCTCGTTTCGCTACAGATCGCTCCACTCGATTCCGGCAAATAATTTCATCAAGCAACTTTCGAACCTCTGTCCGACTGTGAGAATTCCAGATCAAGTCGCTCTTATCGTGATTATCGTCGAAAAACCGTGGCGCCTGGTTTGGATCCAAGTGAATCTGATACACAATGGGGTACGGAAGGAATCTGCAAAGTCCGCTATACATCTTCTCTCGCAACGCCAAGTCTTTCATTAGCAACGCGTACAGAACTTCAAACGCTGGTGCCCGAAGTGCTTCTGCTCGAAGAAAGTGTTCGTGAAGAACGTGTTGTCTCGATTGAAGCGCAATACCTAAAATCTCCACCCAGAGTCCGCTAATTTGCACATACTCGGCAACAACTAGGCATGTATCACACAACTCCGCCAAGCAGGAGAGAGCGTAGAATGCTTGCTCGTAGCCAAGATGATCCGTAATTACCTGGAGACACCACGTGAACTGGCAGAAAGGTGCCAGCATTCTCTCTAAGTTGCACTCGAACCCACATATTTTATTGAGGATCAGTAATGCAAGTTCTTGGCGGCTTAGATAATCCACATTCCCAAACTCAGCCTCCATTGCAGTCGGCATATCATCAGCGTCGGCCTTGGCTTTAAATCCATACGTTGATAACGATCGCCGAGACGATATAGACACACCTTTCGATTTGTCGTCGCCATCGAATGGCAATAAATATCTGCCAAGTGTAGCCACCGATATCGAGGCGTTAACAGGATCCTCATCATCAATGTGTTGCTCCAAACACTCTACGATCGCAGGTCGGAATGCTGGCAAATCGCAAAGAAAACTCAAGCAATCCAATGCAGGGAGCGTGTCCGAGTAAATACCAAGTTTAGGGTCTCTGTTCTCGTTCAAGAACAAGAACAATGCTGCCACGAAGTCAACGGCTGTGGTTGGATACAACATATCCTCTGTAATTGCTTGAGGGTCCTCCTCCGACTTCTCCAGCAATATCAACAGGTAAATTCCTCCAACAAACGGCTCAGTACTTAGGCAGTCATACATGTGGTTTGCTGCGCTTTCCAAAAACGACACTCCATCACCGTTCGGATCAGTACAAAATTCCTCAGTGAGCTGTGAGAGTTCAGCCCTTGTGTCTTCGTTCCAAATGCACGTTGGCTCACGAATATCTGACAACAGAATCGCACAAAAGTCGTGTCCATTCGGCTTTTCGAGACGATCCAAAAAATCCATTGGAAGCAGATTTGCCAAGGCATCAAGACCAGCCGAGCGGCTATTTCCATCCGGACCTAGAGCTAGAGATCGAAGTGCTCCAAAGGCACTTTCTAGCATCTCACGCTCTTGCTTCTCTAGTACGGTCGTAGACTCTTGTGTCGTATCAATTGCTGATGAGCTCTCAGCTGAAGCCAAGATTAAATATAAGCCCTTCCAAAAGACTCGTGTGGATGACATGATTTGTTCTTGAAGCTCATGGCTCCTGCACAGCGATGAAGCGATTTCAAATGACATCTTCTGGATATGCCACGGCTGGATGTTTTCAAACGAGAGAATGACATCATCCAGCAGTGAATAAACACGCTGAGCATTCTGGGACTTGTGTCCTCCATTGTGAGACCCATACTCAGTCGCAGTGAAAAAAGAATTGTTGTCATCATCTCCAAACGTGTTGAAATCAAAACCTTTTGATCGCGGTGCAATGCTACTTGAAATAGAGCCCCTAGCTTCCAAAAGTGAACTTACTCCATCTTCAGAAGCAAGAAGCAACTGAAGAATTGAGAACATGTTTTCTTTTGCAGCCACATCGTGTCCATAGGCACATCGCTCAACCAAATTGAGCACAACATCCCAGCTGCCGTCTACTTTCACGAGCAGTGGACCATTTTGTGGGGCGACAGAGAGTAATTGTCGGAGCACGCGCATAGCTAGACTTCGAAATTTAGACTCGCCTGAGAGTCGAGACGATAACACGCGCACCAGAAGATCGAGTGTCGATGACTCGTACGAGAAAAACTGGTACCCGAACTTGTCCAGCAGTTGCAACTGTGCCTTCAAAACGCGCTCAATGACTTCATCCGATGTACGTCCACCATCGGCGACGTTATCTCGCTCCAGTAAACCATTCAACGTATCATAGGCGTTTCGAATGGTCGTTACCTCGACCTTTTGTTGACATAATTCACGATAACGCTTACGCAAGTCCGACGACGAGTACGAGGCGCTTTCACTCCAGCCGAATACCTTGTATGCATCAGAATGATCCATGTCCTCGTCAACCCCGTCGGCTTGGTGACGTACTAAGTACCGCCACTTCTCCTCGATGCTCTTCATAAGATAGACAGGATCGTCAACTTCCTCTTCGGCTTCGGAGTTGGACTGATTTAAAGTTGAAAGGTAGAAGCCACTGCAGTACAAGTCTCCAGATAATTCCATGTAGGAAATCGGAGGCATTGGAGCGTAGTTGTACCTAACGGTAACGCTTTTTAGAAGACCCTCTTTAAAGTCTCGTAGATGTTCGTCTAGCATCTCTTGTAAATGCGCTCTCATTGATGAAGACCACATCACGCGTTTATCTTTCTTACGACCAAGAAAAATGTCGGCAAAATCCTCTGACGTCTCCGAATCCAGAATAGTAATGAGAGACTCAGGAAGCATGTCAATGAGATAGCTCTGTCCAGTGTATCGCTCCGATGATTTCTGGGCTCGATGGGTTCTTTTGAGCAATGCTGCTTCTGGAACAAACAAAGGTACCGTATCTGTTTCTTTGATAATAGTCACCGTGGACAACATGAAGTAAAAGGCTCCATACTGATACAGATCTTCCAACACCGCATCACTCAGAGACATCAGCATTTCACACACGTAGCGTCGTACGTTTGAGTCGTTTACTAGCAGCAGCTGAATCAATAGAGCTAGCGACGACGCGTTAGCCACGACGGTATTTACCAAAGGCGGTGGCCACAAATTTTGGGTTCCAGGTGATACTGTGTGCTGGTCTTTAATCATGAAGTTTCGTAGCGTTTTTAAAGCGTAAACAGCATAGTTGGGGTCAAGGGGTTCGTCGGTAAGCTCCATCCAGCGCAGTTCTGGGTATTCAAACATTGACCTCCACGTATGCTCATCGCCATCTGCAGCCGTGTGCGTCGAACAACTGCACACGTAAAGGGAATCGATTTGGCGATGCCGAATGAAAGGATCAGCATCCAGGAATTCCTTAAGCCCGTTCGCTGAATACGGTCCTTTTACCTCGCTTGTTTTGTCGGTATCCCCAACAACCTTAAGCTTTATGCTCCATTTAAGAGCAAATCTGGATTCGTTATAGAGCGAAAGCTCAGCAATTGGAAATGAGGAGGATCCGGCAGCTCCTGACATGTCAAATGAGTCCATAATCGGAATGTCACTACGATTGCTCGCTTGTTCGTTATTTACTGATCCAGCACGACGTCTGTGAGACAGCATCGACATGTACAGCAACACTTGAATGTAATTTTTAGTACATAACTCAGCGCAGGCCTCACCAGACAGGCTTAGTCCAGAGATCAGTTCCACGACATCTTGAATTTCAGTTGCAAGATAAGAATTCCTCAATAATTCAGTGAGAAAGCGAGCTCGATGCTTTGTAATTGGTCGAGCTTCGGGAAATACCAGAGCTAGCTCGATCAAGATTCTCAGCATCGAGTGACCGTGTTGCTCACTCCCAGTTCCTCCAGTAAACAGCGGAAAACTGTTACTTCCACTGGCTGACCAATCGTTAGTACCAGATAGAGGAATATTATTCAGATGGAGATGTTCCAACCAGCACTGATAAACCTCACTGAAAAACTTTGCTGGGTCTTTTGCGATATCCATACTGGCGAAGAAAAGGCTGCTAGAATTTTTCAATTTTCCTCGATGCGTCCCTGATTCCATCGCATGGACAACCTTGGCGACTTCTGCCAACTGCAGAGAACCATCATTGATCCGTTCCGTGATAACACGGAGGTAAAATCGATCAACCTGAAGTTCTTTGGAAACGCTGACGTACCTCACAGAAAACTGTGCGTGATTCCATTTGGGCTCTCTGCTTCCCTTCCGAGAAGCAATAAGAGATAGTGTAGCGGCTTGGTTGGCTTTAAACTGATCGAAGGCGTCGATTTCCAAGGTAAGAGCAGCCTTAAGTTCACCACGTGTTATCTCGTTCCAAATCAAGTCGGGAAGGAGAAAATCTTTACCGACCATACTTGACAGGAGCGCCATGTCGGTGGATGATTCACCGGGATAGTTCATGCGTGAAGGATCCTCCTTGACCTTCGCTTCTTTCTCTGAACCACTTGCAAAAAGTGTTCCAATTTGAAGTTGCATTCGACGGATGAACCACTCCGAGCCGTCGGCATGACCTTGAATCTTGTGTTTACTTTGTCGTCGCGACTCAGTTTGGCGAGCTCGCTGTTTCTTCAACAATTTCCGTACCATTGGGCTTGAGATCATGCGAATAAAACCGTGGGGAAGAATTCTCACCAGCATTTCATGGGACGCTTTATGATGAGTCACCCATATGCTTGCGATATACTGATACGTCTCTTTCGCATCGTCCGAGGGGTGAAAAAAAGCCTTGCGCAAGTGTTTCATGGTTAGCCCCGAGTCCAGTGCAGCATCACAGATGCGACGTCTCATCTTGTGATCGCCATACTCAACGATCACTTTTAAAATGCAAATCACAGCCGCGTCCAGTCCCGCATTTGCATGTTGAGTTGCCATCTCCAACAGCAACGAGTATTTACCTGCCAGAGCTTTGATCAGAGCGTCAAAATGGTTGTTGTCGGTGCTATGTCGTGAAACGACAAGCACATCCAGCGCCATTTGGAGCATGACCAATGTGGAGCTTGTGTTACGTTGTTCCAAGAGCCCAGTCAAAAGCGAAATTAGCTTGTTGTGCTCAAATACCTGGAATCGAATAGCTTTTTCAGCCGCCCGATGCGAATTGGACCGAGATTTATCCGCAACGAGCGAGTGAAGAGCATTTACGGCCCACACTGTAGCAATCGGGTCTCCAGAGACCAGTACTTGAGCCAGTGTCGGAACTATTGATATAGCATTGCTTTTCGACTGCTCCATTGCAATTCGATAACATCCATCATTAACACGACAAAATGTTTCCAAGATCGTACAAACTTCATTTGTCCGCATCGGGGGTTTGCACGAATGTTCAAGCTATCCGGAACACAATGCAAGTAAACAATTAGTAACAATACTATAAAAGCTATGCATGTACTCACAACTTACCAAATTGTTGATACCGCGAAGCAAGGGACCGAATGAAAGCTTTTCCAAGCGACCACGCATTGATTTCCCAGCAAAATCCTCAGTCTCAACATTCATGTTCAAACTCTCGAGCGCAAACGTGATCCTGTTTGTTGCAGATGTGATACTCACACCTTCTCCTTTCATAGTTTCAAATTCCTTTTCCAAAAGCACATGTGCAGGGATATAAAGCCCATCATGATTCAAATAGAGAAAGCGCTCATGCTCATCCTTTAGCAGTGCTCTAGGAGACATTCTCGGGTTCAGATTCGGAAACTCGCGGCTCAGCGACACATTTAGGTTCTCCACATATCGATAACCATCATACAACGCTGCCAGAAACTTTTCCATATCGTACGGAACGTATACCACGCGACTACAATCGGAAAACTCCAGTGCAACGATAGCCCGATTGCTACCACTTTCTAAACCAGGAATCACAACCCGCCGCAAGGCCTTGAGGTCGTATA
>JAIKVB010001601.1:0-11889 GCA_024679045.1 Phytophthora brassicae
CGTCCCGCACCTACTGGGAGCCGTCGTTTTCATGTCCAACAGACTCAATGAGATTCAGTGTTGGTGACGCCGCAGAAGACCGAGTACGGTTGGCACTCCACGGGTTGGTAGGGCATTTCCGTCGGAAGTGACCTGTTTGGTTACAACCGAAACAGCGGCCACTGGCGCGAGGTTTCTTTTGGGAGAAACGTGCCGATTCGGCTGAGGATATCTCCATAGGGGTCGGAGTTTCGTCGTCTCAGAAGGACCCAAATATCCATGAGCCGAGCGCACATAGTGATCTTCCAGGAGTGCCATGTGTACAGCTTCGTTGAAGGTATTGGGTTGCCGACGGAATAGCTTAGTACGAACCGAACCGGTATGGACACCGTCCATGAACACTGTGACCTTCACATCCTCAGAGAGGGGAGCGCCGGCCATGGCGGCTTACAGACTCTGTATTTACATTACATAATCTTAAAGATTGCGTTTCCATTGCATACAGCGCAAGAATAGAGAACGGTGGCGATACGCCACATTGGCTAACAAGAACTGTGTTCGAAGTTCATCTTCCATGAACAACCACAACGCGACGTACCCCGGAGTGGAAGTCTCATGGGCCATCGCCTACGCTCGCGCACGACCTCCTATGTTAGAGAGCGCAAATGCGACTTGGGATTGCGCGTCATAGATCTGTCCCGCGCTCAGCGCGATTTCGATCTCGCGGATCCAAAACACAAGGTTGTCAGCCTCTTTACCGTAGAACGTCGGCACCGTCATCTTGACTGCCTTTGCCGAGGGTGGACGTGGTGTGTGAGGCTCCGGGTTCTGCACAGCAACTTAAGCGACGCCTTGTACCTCAGCTCGCACGATCGCGTGAGCTGCTTCTTGAGCCATGGCGTTCATGTGCGCGATGAGAGACGATTCGTATTTGTCGAAGCGGTCCACGCGAGCAAGCTGCTCGTCCTCAGAGAGCGTGGGGAATCCAGCGAAAGCCTGGTCTACTAAGAGTCTGACCATCTTCTCCAGGTAGCCCAATGGGCATCGGAGAGATGGGGTAGTCTTGCCTAGGAGGCAGACGACTCGGTTCTTCTTCCATACTGATGGAGAACTTAATTGTATCAATTCGCGACAGTCGCCGGATTGACTACAAGTGCTACCAGGTGTGACGGGGGTCACACGCACCTTAGCTTGAGGAAGCGTAGATTAAATCTTGACAGACGCCCTGCGTCTCTGTCCGAACTAGCCGAAGAAAGTCCTGCTGTCTTCTAGTTAATTAGGAAACCCTCCCAATTAACTTGCTTGCTTGTAGGTTAGATTTAAACTAAGTATATTATTTTAGTTAATGAAGTTGTAGTACTGTAATCTATTTTAGATATCGCAAACTTTTATAATCACCGATCGATGATGAGTGGAGCTGAGGACTTGGGCTTGCATAAGTACGAACCGAACTTAAGGGGATATATGATTATCCCAATAATTACAGGCGATATCCATAAGGTGAGGTTTTAACCCATCCGGGTCAAACACCTCAATGTATGTACACACACATCAGATTGGTCTCTTCCACGAAATCACCGTTTTCTCCGTTGACGCAGGAACAGTAGCGTTTTTCGGAACGCTCACGCTGTAACCTGCTAGGACCCGTCTGGGCCAGGCCCCGTTACACCATAGTACCCCTACGTGGGATGAGTTATGTTCTGACCTGAATGCACATTTGTTTCGGCTACGTTATTGGAATATCACCGTCAGTCTACCTAAAAGCGAATTTGGTAAGAAGTCTATCCCGTACCTCTCACATGATACTAGTGCAGAAGGTATACGAGCAACTCCTAAAGCGCTAAGGGTGTTCAAGATCTCCCGTTACCGTCGACTCTGAAAGGTGTAAAGTCTTTCTTAGGCAGCCTGAATTACTACCATAAGTTCATTGAGGATTTTCCGGTAGTGGCAGCTGTATTATATGAGTTGACTGACGAACAGATTTGTGCTGGACGAGACCTGTCGCGTGCAAAGGAAGCGTTCGAGATTCTGAAACGAAAGATTGTATCCACTCCACTATTACGACATCCCGACCAGATCAAGCCGTTTGTAATTATTCCTCACGCTAATCAATGGGCTGCTTGTGCCGTATTAGGCCAAGAAGTCGATGGAGTGATTCAACCTGTCCGATATACTGGACGAGTGTTGAACGAAAGTGAAGTTCGGTATCATATCGCGGAGAAAGAGGTGATCGCAATAATGCGAGAGTTGGATGTGTTTCGGACCATTCGGGATGGATGTCCGTTAGTGATTTACACTCGACACACCGTGTTGAAGTGGGTAATCTAGTCAAAGTCAGCTGATGGACGTTGTGTGCCGTGGGGCGTTGCACTTTCGCAGTGGACTACGGAAATCCGTCAAGTTCGTCGGGATGAGGATGGTCTAGCGGCCATACTAGGCGCTGGTATAACACCCCGCGAACATCTGGATTAGATTGCGGAATCGTTAGTCCCAGCCGAAGGACTCATTAAGCCTCCACCTGTCATTAGTGTTGAGATGTTGGAGGAAGATTTCCAAGGGGTCGTCATGAGTTTTGATGGAGCAGACAAGACGTCAACTCGTCGAGGTAGTTGTGGTTGCATACTTTGACAGTTCCCTGGGTGTGCAGGTTCTGGATGCCCGATGTTATGCACTAGATGATGTCACGGTGAATGACGCTGAGTATCACGGTCTGATCAAAGGCCTGGTTTTCGCTTTGGAGCATGATATCTCGAATCTCGTTGTTGTAGGTGACTCTCGATTTGTCCTCCAACAAGTACAAGAGCTAATCAACTGTAATTCGCCAAACCTGCAACGACGTCTTGCTGAATGTAAGGTTTTGGAGCAGAAGTTCAAGTCACTCCAATTAGTACATGTCAAACGTGACTATAATCAAGCTACGGACTATCTGACTTCCAAAACGCTAGCTCTCGGTGAATCATGGACCCTGCAGGAGGAAAGCGAGCGGACACGTCTACAAAATATGTCGAAGATTCGCGAGGAACTAATGAAAACCCCAGTGATTGTATTGGACGATGTCGGAGTAAAAGCAGATGTGCCTGATACGGAAATGGTATGAGCTGAAGTAACACCAGATGAAGCCATTTTGAGACCCGAGACGGCACCTAAACCCCTTTTGGTCAAGTATTTACCGCGATCACTCGATCAATGGAACAGGGACGAGAAACTACTAGTGAACCTATGAGACCTTTGGAGTATCAGGCGGGACGCTGGCGTCGAATCAAACGTCATCAGGATCAAGATGGGTATCTCCTAGAAGTCAAAGCATTTTTATATGACAATATGGAAAACTCTCACCTGGACGGCTGAAGAAGATCGCCAAAGTAGCTGATCTGTTCTCGCTAGATGACCGGGCGTACTGTATCGACTCGCTGGCTCGACTCGAGATCGACCAAGAGATCTTATGGATGAGCCGCGTTTAGTGGTGCCAAGAAGTATATACTCTGATATGTTGCATTACGCTCACGAGGATTATCAGGGTGGACACCAGGGTATATCTCGAACTCTTGAAAAGCTTCGTTTAGAGTTCTACTGGCCTGGCATGTACGCAGACGTACAACATTTCGTAAAAGAGTGTGTAGATTGTGCGAGCGGGAAGGGGAGTCCTTCTAATGCAGACCCCTCACCCGGCAATATTGAACCGCGTCGACCTTTCGAGTTAGTCTCGATGGAATTTGTGACTCACATGCCCAAGTCGGAACGAGGAAATACTTTCTTACTCCTGTTCCAGGACACCTTTTTCCGGATATGTCATGTGTAAGCCAATGGCATCGACTACGGCTCAAGATGTGGCTGAGGCTTATGAAGAAAAAGTTTTCAGATCGTTCGGTGCCTCCTCAATAATTCGGCACGACCAAGACCCTTGTTTGATGAGTGAAGTGTTTAAGAGATTCCGAGAACTATTGGGCAGTAAACAGCGAGCTACACTAGTGTACCGTCCCTCAAGCCAATGACGAACAGGAGCGGTCAGTACAGACCGTCATTTGGAGCGCCCGCGGTTATGTAGCTGAAGCGGACCAGTCTGATTGGGATGACCATGCAGAACGACCCATGTTTGCGTTGAATACCTCTTTTGATACGGCTCGTTTGGATACGCCATTCTATCTAGGACATGGTTGGGATGCACAAGGGACTGTCTCTGCGATGTTAGGACCAAAGCCGTCCAATGTGCCCGAACGCACTACGTATGAGTGGAGACGAAAATTCAGCGAGAATACGGTTACGCTCAAGCCACTGCTACAGCTCTCCAGAAGGAAGCCAAGAGCACTCGCTCTGAAGAACAAACACGCAAGTGGATAGAACTCTCTGAACAACTCAAGTCTGCATTCAAAGAAGGTGACGCGGTGTGGTTGTATATTCATAAAGTGCAAACTACACTGAGTCGCAAACTAGCTCACCTATGGCATGGCCCGTTCAGGATCGAAAAAATTCACGATGACTTTCGCGTAAAACTGAAAGTGGGTGATACTGGATACCGTGTAAATCAATGGGTTCACATCAGCCGTCTTAAGCCGCGAGCGTTATTCCCGAAACGACCCGATCAGGAGGTTGCGCTGGATGAAGATGATGACATCGATACCGCATTACTACCCGAGGACAGCTGGGAGGCTGACAATCAGAATGGCGAGTACGAAGTAGAAACGATTTTGGATTTACGATGGATTAAACGAACGCGTACAGCTAGGCGATCCAGAAAGTATCTCATCAAGTGGAAACATTTCGATGACGATGAATGGATTCCAGTCACCCAGCTGAGCTGTGAAGAACTCCTATATAAGTTCAATAAAGGAGCGAATGCTAAAGCTCGTTTCCAGGCCATGCAGGCCGGAGATGATTATCCTCGAGTTTAATTACCCTATGTGGACGATACTAGAACGAACCAGACCGACTATGAGTGAAAACGAAGGAATTTTGTGACTTGTGATATGATTGTTGAGTTGGAATCAATCAATGGGGAGATAGATTGGATTAGGTGACCGAAACAAGATTAGAGAAATAGAAAATGCGTGCTTATGGTGAATAGAAAGATGTGAAGGTCGAGAGACTATAACTCGGACTGGAATGGCGATTGGATTAGGTGACCGAAACAAGATTAGAGAAAAAGAGAATGCGTGCTTATGGTGAATAGAAAGATGTGAAGGTCGAGAGACTATAACTCGGACTGGAATGGCAAGACAAGACTGAGTGATGAAGGATTATTGAGAGTTAAAGAAGAAGTAGCAAAAGTGAAGGTTACGAAAGACGCGCGGATACTGGATTGTTGACGCGCTCTGCGAGAGGCAACAACATAGCACGAACAGTATCAGGAAGATGAGCAATTCGTTCTTCATCTGAAGAACAGTTGGTCCACTGGACACGCACAGGTTCTCGACGATCCAGGATGTCCAGGTCATCAGCCAGTGAATGAGACTCACCCAACATGGTCTTGGAAGACTTGTCCATCAATATCCCGGAACAAGTTTTCGTGGGATATGTCCAAATTCCTACTTCATACTTGAGAGTGTCAGGAGCTCCTAAATTTTGGAGTTTCTCCATCTTGGCAGCATAAGCCCTGACAGCTGAGTCATGGAGTTTATTTCGCTGCGCAGCCTCTTCCTCAGTATAATCCCCGAGTCCATTGTCGAAAGTTGTCCAGTGACCCATCATCCAGAAGATCTGTGCATTATTGCACATGAAGTCCACGATATCATCCAGCTGAAGTTTCACTCATTTCGGAGCACGATGCAGTAGAAGATTCTTGACGCGATTTAATCCAAGGCTCAGTAGTCATCAACGCCGCATGAGCATTTGGATCGAACCGCGCCTTGACTTGACTCATATCTTTGTTTCGATTCGGAGCGTAATTAGGGAAGTCCAGTGATTGATCCACTGCGTGAGAAGAAGATGAAGGTGGAAAAGTAGTCAGGATTCCGTAATGACGCCAAGAAGTGACCTCTGGACCTGGAGTTTCAATCATCGCGCGTTCTGCAGGCGTCAAAGAATCATGCGAGCCAAAGGAGACAGTTTCCGCAGGTTGTTAGGACGCATCTTTTTGGATGGCGACAGAGCACTAAGGGAGTGGTCACCTGACGGAGATGATGCTGAATCACGTTTCCGCTATGCCGATGGAGAGGAGTCAAGTCCATGAGTAGTGTCTTCGTCATTTGGATTCCAAGAGGCTCCACTTTCTTCGCCATCTTTAACCTCACCAAATTCACCCAGAATCTACTATTATCATTCGCAGCTTCATCATGTAGCGGAGGACAATACGAAGGTTGAATACCCTCTTTGGTCATATCATCAAGTACCACTTCAGCATTCAAGAAGTACATCTCCGGTACGTGACGAGCCCAAGGAGTTTCATCGAGTTTATTCCAAAACATCATGCGCACGAGCATTGACACAACCCGGTCGGCGTTAAAGTAGTGATGAAGAATGCAGTCTGTCCCCATCAGCAAGAGAGCATCCGAATATTTCAGACCAGCCTGCATGCAGAGCTGCACGTCCGACGCAGGTCGTCCCATACCATTGGCAACTTTTTCAACGATGACCGAGCTTGCAGTACCGAAAATCGAAGAGGTGTCTGAGATGAAAGAGCAGTCTGGTTACTCTCCACCCACTTCGACGGTCGTTTTGGGATCCTGCTAGGAACCTTATGTGCACTCTTCTTGGATGTACCCGGAGAACGTGCGCGTGATAAAGCAGTGATGGATGTCTGCATGATCGGAGTATCACCCTGCGTGAGGTCAATGGCCAAATAACCTGTATTGGCTGCTGGAGGACTAGAGTTGCTTTTCTCCTCAGTATCGGTATCCTCCTTAGGAAGGTGTACGTATGGCCCCGGGTCCGAAAACACTGAGTCTACTAAGGTGACATGAATCAGCATCTGCCAAGTGCGAATCGCCGGAGAGTCATTCTTGAAGTGCTCGAATAAATCCCGAAAACGGTCCCAATTACCAGCGACCTTGGTCTGATGTTGGTTTACGAAGTTCATTAAGAGAGGTACGCTGAGTGAACCCAGTCGGAGTTGGTCTCGCAATCGAAGCTGTCCTTGTTTCGCTCCATCCAGTTCCGTACGAAAACGCGTAATCTCATCACACAGAGATGACTTCTTAGTTTCACAATCCCGCAGTAACCATTTGATGTCAAGCCGGAGTTGATTATTTTAATCCTCAACGTGAATGGCACGATCCTGAGTGACGTGACGAAAATAACACTCCAACAAAACGAAATGGCTCTTCATCTCAGCAATTTGCTCTTGCAGAACCAGAACGTCCTGGGCAGCTGTATTCCCCAAACTGACGACCTGATCCCGCGTGTGACGGTACTTCACCAAGACGCGTCTCAAGAAGGTGGTCATACTGAACACTCACTGAGCCAAACCCTGAGGCTCATAGTGTACCAAGAGTGAAGCTAACTCTCGCTTGACACCAGAGAATTCAACGTCGACTCTAACACAATGTGAGAAGGGGGCCTGAAACACGTGGACGCAATACGAATCCCAACACGTCGTTTCCTTGATCAATCAATTGTTTGAGATTATACAGGTCTTCAGTAGACAGATCCTCAACCTCAGTGAGAACCTCCAGTCCTGCGTAACCGTCTTGGATGAAGCAGTCTCGCTGGATGTGATCAGTCGAAGCAGGAATCCCAACGAAGAACGTATCAACTCCAGATGACATCAAAAGCGGAGTCTCCCAATGATCAAGCATCGAAAGTGTAGTGCCGGTCAACATGCTCCGGATGGAAGAAAGCCCGATGAGTGAAGCGAACTCAGTGTAACGCCGACTGGACAACACACGCTCTATGATACTGCATGAGAGTGGGGCGGGTGAAGATGCATCACCTTTCGTACTGGATACGTGACTGTCCCCTCGGTCACTGGCATGTTGTCACTTCCACCGAGTTGGAGGTTTTTAGGTTTTCCTCTGTTGACACTGCCATCACCGTCGCTGTGATTATCACCCTCTTGACCGCTTGTCTTTTTGGAGACACCTTGGCCGTCGGACTGGGGCGGAGAAGACCGAGGTGGAGATAAATGCTTAGGAGAACCAGATCGTGTGGAGGAAGGCGTGGCGACAAATAGCGCCACTCGATGGAACCGACACCGCAGGTACCGCACTATCGTTGCTGGGAATGCTGTCGTTCATGAGTTGTCGGATGGAAAGGATATTTCGTTGTAGATGCTGCGGCTGGCCTTTGCAGTTTAATGTAACCTGACCAGAGAATATGAGAAGGGGCGAAGAAATATTTGCGAATTGCGAGCATGAGACTGAGAAAACATACCTTGAATCTAGGAGCGCGTCGTTCTGAATCACCTTTCTCGTTGTGGTGTCTGGACATGACCTGTCACTTCGCGTTCAAAATACTCTATGAAGAGATCATGTACAGAGGGGCGGTTGACACGAAGTGGTTGTGGATTTTTCCCGCCGCGCTGAACCATTGCAATTTTACTATGTGAAACACTCTATGATTGGATGATATTGGAAGTGAAGTTTGGTACAGCGTCAGTGAATGATGCTCACACTGGTTTGGATATTTCGTGGGAGGATGCAAGGCAAAGGATGAGCCCACAGGTTAAGAAGTGTACGCTGGATGTGGCCACATCCCAGCGATATTAATACACTTAGTCCAGACCGCCAAGTCTCTGACAGCAGGTCAACCACAGATATAGAAGTGCTATCGATGAATGTATCTCGATATGCCACCTGCCTTGCTTTGCCGGGGCACCGACAAAATAACACCACGATTCCAACACCAGTTTTCGAGCACATCACGAGACTGGATTGCAAGATACTATTGCACTTACCAATTTGGAAGTACATTGAGTGAGTTTACGCTTAATGAGTGTGATACCCAGTATCATCACACTGAATGGAGTCCTACCAAATACAAAGTACTGAGTACTAATCAAAGAAATGATTGCGCCCCAAAGAACATCGAAGAACATCAAGGAAGGCAGACGAGTTTGAAGTTCGAACAAGTATCATCATCAAGATTGAAGTCGACCCGAAGGGTTGCTACGTTTCAAAATATTATTGGAATATGTACCCAGAAAAGGAGTTGACAGGATCTACTCAGCATCCAGGATTGCGCATACTCCCACTCTTAATGAAGTGAGAATCCAGAAAGTATTGCTGATTATGATGAGTCTCGAGGTCCAAGATTCACACTTTCTGCTATCCATAGTGAAAATAAGTCAAAATAGGTGATGTGAAGACACACAAGGTAAAAGATAGACAGAAGCATGTTATGTGCGAACAGATAAGATAAATAGAAACCAATTTGCTGCGAACAAGACAATCGAACTCGACTTCGTCTCGGATTCGACTACGTCCCAGTGCCTACGTGGAGGACAAGCTGCCCGGAGAACAAGTCTCTGTGGGGCCCAATACGACGGACGTTCAAGGTCGCACTAGTTACGAGTCTAGTTTGTGGTTTCTCTACTAAAGAGCCAAGTCGAGATTAGAGTGAGGATCAGCATATGAAGTGATCCACCAGTTCCATATCCAAGTTGTTTTGTACGCATTAGTGTATACACATCCCAAATTCCCCTGCTGTATTAGGTCGTTTGTGTGGTCCCACCCGAATATATGATTGATTGACTGCGTGAGAAAGGAATTTGTATATTGTAAGAGAGAGAGAACTAGAAATTAGTCCTTCACTGTGTGAAGGTGGTGCGCGAAGAACGTTACGATCATCCAGGATTGACCAGTATCCTTGGGTGACAGTTCTAAAGTTGACTGGCGGACATACCTATTACTAGTAAGTTTATATTTGAGTAGTGTATATTCGCAGCATTTTATATTGGTAGTTCTGAAGGAAATATGTTGGTGATCTGATCATTCAGTCTAACTATTGTATCAGATAGCGGAAGTGGTAGGCGATACTTAAGTACTTTATATTCAATTATGTGTACACCGTTCACTCTATTAGTCGTGCCATGACTAATAATGGTTTACGATTTTTCTTGGCACAAACCGAACTTTTAATCAGCTTTTGCTACAACACTTCTTGTTTGTTGTGTAATGCAAGACCATGATTTGCTTCGGCTTGCCGTGATATACTCAAATCCACCGTATTTACGCTCTTTTGAGTTCTTTAGGATTTTTTGTCTGATGAGGTGACACGAAAAAGGGTAGAAGCATGACTAATTTCGAAGCACGACTAATTAGAGTGAACGGTGTACCACTCGATCACTGTGGACCCCTGGTTTTGGGATTAAACGAATCGATAGGGATTACCACAAGGACACACGTCACATGGGCAAGGTTTTCCATACTTTGTTTCAGTGGTATTAGATATCCTCGTTTAGAGGGTGTGGTGCACTATGCGAATCTCCTGGACGGTAGAAATTTTCACCCACTTCGTCATCCTATGATAAATGGAGTTGTTTCTCAACATGGGGTACCATCTCGCCTTCTCAGCGACAATGGTTCAAATTTCACGTCGGAAATCGCTAGATCCTTCTACGAAACGTTGGGCATCCGAAAGCTGTACGGTGCCGCCTACCATCCTCAAACACAGGGACTAGTAGAACGATTCAACGGAACCCTAATATGTATGCTGAGGATGCATGTGGACGAGGCTCAGTCCGACTGGGATCTATACTTGCCTAGTGTATTATTTGCGGACCGATCCGCCTACCACGAAGCGTTAGAAGATTCTCATTTCTTCTCGCTATATGGCCGCGATCTGGTGCTCGCGATAGATGTGCTTTCATGAACGTGGGCAAACGCTATAAGAGTAATGAGGTGGCCGAATATCGACCACGTTTTTACCAATCTTTTAAAGAATGCGAAAATGATGAAGAAAAATGGAATTGAATATAATTGATTTCGATGGAAAATATAAACATAATGGAGAAAAACGAGATTGCATGTAAGTAATTTTAAAGGAGTTCGCTTTTCTGAGTCTCTGGAAAGCCGACTGGAGTACTTTAAATGATGGTTATATTGAAGAGGGCCTCTTGGTCGCCGGCAGCTCTCGCCCGAATCCTCGTCTTGAGACTCTACCTTGCGAGAGGATGATCCAACTTGATCTTGGACTCCTGGCTCGTCTTCGGACTCGGATAACTCGAGCACTTGACTGCCTTGCGTTGAAGTGCTTGAAGGGGCTAAATTGTTGGTTCACCCTTTGCGTCCTCAAAGTCCGATCTATCGTCCTCGAGTTCGTCGGACTTGTAGGGTTTATCGGTGATGACCCGAATGGGTTGACTTTCGCCAGATCCTTGACTATCTTGGTGTGGCAACGGTAATATATCTCGGTCGGCTAGAAGCTGTTTCCAGAGACTGGATGACTTCTCCCCGACCCAGGCGTGATTGGATGGAGAACCACCCGACACGTACACTGCGATTCGCGCGATGGCTTGATCGGCCAACCGTAGTCCTCCGACTGTCTCCAGTCTAGCGCCCCTGTATGTGTTATCAGTTCTGGAATCGAAGAATATCCATCTTCGTCAACGCGAAAAGGGTCCAACATCCGATCACGACTACGCCTATGTCGGGGTTGATTCTGTTTAAAAAGTGTAACAAGATCAGAGACCATGGTCACTCTGAAGACTGACCTTGATAGCCTCAAAGGCCTGTTGAGCTTCGTCATTCCATGACCAGTCGGCCTCTTTCTTCAACAAGGTAGTGAGAGGACGAGCCAACTCGGCGTAGTTCTCACTATATTTGTGCAAATAGTTGGCCAGGCCTACTTGCGCAAATCCCGTTGGGATGTAGGGACTGGACAGTCCGAAATAGCCGTGATCTTGTCAGGATCAGCCCGAATGCCTTCCTTGCCAAGGAAACATCCCAAAAAGGGGATCTCTTCGGCACCAAAGAGGCATTTGTTGATGTTGGCATAGAGACGATTCTCTCTCATGCACAACAAAACCTCGCGGAGGTG
>JAIKVB010001602.1:0-11888 GCA_024679045.1 Phytophthora brassicae
TCGGACTCATGGCTTCTTCTGCATAATGCGAACTGGAAAATGGCTTTACTGGTCGCATACACGAACTTTATAACTGGACAGCCAAAGATCCGAAAGGTGTTATACAAGAAAAGCGTAAGCAGAATTCAGACGAAACGTTTTTGAAAAGCACGGCCAGAAGTCACATCGAGAACAACCGAGGCAGCGCTGCTGGAACTACTACTACTCATTCACATGGGTCGGCCAGCTACTATTCGGGTCATTAAGGTGCGGACGATTGAACATTCGGTACAATGAACCATTGAAAAGACGCAAATAAAAACGTTTAAAGGCGATAGAGGCGTCTAGTGGTACGTCTTTTCGAAAAAACTTGAAAAGACGTATAAACGGAACTGCCAGCACTGTCACCCACATCCTTCGTGTCGTAGAAAACATGTGCCCATTGATCACTACACCACTGTACCAAAAACAAACCAAAATAAACCGAAATTGCCCGGTATCAGCAGCGTGTTCCGTCGATTTACCGGTTGCTGTAACCGGTACTCATACCGGTATTTACGACATTAAACGTCCAAAACAGTTTTAGCCACAGATTCCAAACTTTTGCACTTAAGTTAATTATTCTTAGGTTTGTAACCTGCACGTTTGAAATATCGCTAAGAGGGTCCGACTTTGCGATATTTCTTGCGCAATAAGATACCTTTTTTCTTGGCGCAAAAGTTGTAGCCATGTCCAAATGTCACTTCAACTTGAAACTTCACTATCTTCGCTATTAGCGTTCTCCATCAACTTTTGCAGTTAAAACCTCTTGCCAGACTAAAGTGTACGTTTGCCAGTAGAAGAAAAAGACACTTTCGAGTCGTTGTGTATGGTATTTCGCGGCGTTTTCCAGCTTTTCTCGTCTCTGGCTCCAGTTGCGCGTCCGCAAACGCCAAAATTTTAGCGTTCGCTTGGCGATGTTGCAGTTGCGCTTGAGTTGCGCAAATTTGCACCGCTGTTCAAGCGCAACAAGGTGCTTCCAACTCTTGAAAATGATTTCTTGTACTCTTTGATTAGCTACGAATTGGAGTTTAACAAGACACGAAAGCACAACAAAGCGACGTTCACGTTGTTTCTTGGCTGCTCCTTGCCAGATTTTGACTTTGCGCCGTATTAACGAGATCGTTTCATGTTTTGCAGCTTCTTGGAGCTGTTTTTGGTGCTTCAATTGATTTTTTCTCGTCCTTTGACTCCACAAACGCCACACTTTGTTTACAATACGTTGATTTGCATGAAAAGCTGCTACTTCTCCAGCTTTCCGGTCATTTAAAAGTCGTTTCCATCGGATTAAAACTTGACGAACAATTTGCATCGCTTTTGTAGTCGTGAAATTTGCGCAAATGTGTCTCCAATAGTTGCGCTTAGCAGCAATTCGTTTCCATGCAATTAAAATCTTGTTCGCTTTTGCGCGAAATAAAAAAAATTTGCGCAAATGTGTCTCCAATAATTGCGCTTAGCAGCAATTCGTTTCCATGCAATTAAAATCTTGTTCGCTTTTGCGCGAAATAAAAAGTCATCAAAACGAACAGCCATCGCGTTTTGCACTGCAAATCGCCGCAATTTGCGCCATCGACTCTCTTCTCGCCATCGACTGACTACGCGATGGCCTCGAAAGACGCGCAACTGAACGTGTGCAAATTCTTCACGTTCTCGACTTTGAATCGATTCTTGCGTTTTGCGCAACCATCTTTTTTGCACTCTCGAACGTACGTGGAAAAGCACGGCTTTTTGCATCGCCAAGTCTTGCAAAACGCGAATTTGCGCAAATCTTCGCCATCGCCGCCACAAATTGCATCGACGCAACTTCTTTACTGCAAGTCGTTGCCATTTGCGACGATTTGCGCAAACTTTCCAGATAGTAAAGAATCGTTGGGTTTTGCGCAATTGCGCTGCTTTAATATAAAAAGCAAGTTGTTTCTTAAGCTGACACCACCGCCACCAACGAGAATAAAGTGCTGGTAGTAACGTATTATAACGTCTCTTAGCGAAGTATTGCAGCACCACTCGCGCTTTCTTGGAGCGTCGCTGGTGAGCGCAAAAGCGTCGAATTGCAGCGCGCAAATGAAACTTTTGCATTTGCGCGCAAATTCGCTGTCTTTTGCGCAAACTTTGGCGCAAATTCTGTCGGAAGTCATGGTGCCATAGTAACCAGTACTTTGTCATCAGTCGACCAGTACTTTGTCATCAGTCGAGCGCGAAAATACGCATCTAGACTTGCTTTTAAGTGTTGAATTTCATTGACGTGGAATTTCCACGCTTTCCAGTGCGTTTTCAACGTTTTCCGCTCTCTTCTCGTTATTTCTGTCGTCACAAAAACCCACAATTTGCGTTCTCGTACTCGATCTTGTTGCAATTTCCGAACACGAGCTATTAATTCCGCCCACGCACGAAAAGAAACGACAACTGCCAATGCTCGACGTTGTTTAGTCAATTTGAGGACGATCCATCGACTTTTGCGCTCTTGTTGCGCAAATTTCTGCCATGAAATGAAGCAAAACTGCAGCCGTCGCATCCGATAGAAAAGTTGCGCGTGGAAAAGCTGTCGCCAGCGCTGCCAAGCGTGAGGAAGCTCCCAATTCACTTGAAAGCGCTGCAAAACACGAGCTTTTTGCGCCAGAGCTTGGGCGAGTGCAAAAAGTTGCGCAAATTCCTCGTTTGGTACAACATGGAATGGGTCTGAGTTTATGATCAACAGGAGATTCGCTAAACGTTTGCGGTGTGTTGTGAATCGCTGCCAGAGCAGCAAGCGGAAGCGCAAACGGACACCAAGCGCAACATTCGCGAATAATTTGCGGCACTGCAATTGCGTTTGTATTTGCTGTTTCCATGCCTTGAAACGTACCAGCTGCAACTTTCGCGCACGTTTTGCGCAAAAGTCACGAACTTGTTTCGTTGTAGCCACCGTCTTCTTCCAAGACAGAAACTTTGACTCGAATGTACGGAATTCATTGCTACGAAGCATCTGCTTCATCCTACAAAGAATGAGATACTGTTTCCAGCTTTTGAGTATTAGCGCAAATGTTTTTGCAGTGCAAAAGTCTCGAGCTTTGACGGTTTTCAGTTTCTTGGCTACAAACGCTTTCCAGACACGGAAACTCTTTGTTTGCGTCAACTTCTGCGTTAACTTTCGGTGCGAAACCACTTTTCGTCGGTAGTTAATGCGTTTCATGACATCTTTTTGCCAATGTAAAAATTTGCACTTGAGTTTTTGCGCGCGAAAAGCTGCAATTTGAGAATTTGCACGTGTCTTTTGCTTCTGGTTGTTGTTATAGACCTGAAAACCCCGAAAGACTTTGGATTGAAGCTGTCGCTGCAAATGAGAGAGTGCAAATTGCACTCGAGTCTTTGTCGCTCGAATTTGCGCACTATACTTTAGCCAGCAGAGCCACATTCGCTTCACTAAGTGCGTTTTTGCATTTGCAGTGGACATGGCGTTTACCATTTTGCACGTCGAAAGAAACTGTTTCCATAGCGCAAACCACCGAATTTGCATTTTGCGCAAAAGTCGCGTTTGGATTTGCGCTTGAACTGCTAGTAGTTTTTTGCGCGTCTCTCGTGAATTGATCCACGCAGTCCAATATCGTAGCAACAATCGTCGTCTACCGGATCGTAAGATGAGAATCAATTTGCGCCACGAATACCAAGTTCGTAGGAGACTCGCAGCTCGCACTTTTGCGGTCACTAGGAATCTATTTGCGCGAATTGTTTTGCGCTTAGCGGTGTGGTCGCGCAACGCGCAAAAACTTTGAGACTTCGTCTTCGAACGTCTTTGCGCAAATATATTTGCGCAAATCGCTCGAAAATGTTGATTCTCGTTGGTCTTCGCACTCCAAAGTACCAAAGTTTCTCGTAGCTGGAACGTATTATGATGATGAATTGCACGACTCATTACCGTACGATTCTCCTGTTGCACAGACGTGAGTTGTTTCCATCTAGTGAAGCGAAGAACGAGCTGGTTGGTGGCCAATGCAAACCTGAAAATTTCAGCGTTTTTGCGCAATGTTCGCCAATTTTTTTGCGTTTGAGTTGCGTTTTGCAGCTTCACGAGTCCTCGTTTCATACGAACATCGCCAATTTTTTTGCGTTTGAGTTGCGTTTTGCAGCTTCACGAGTCCTCGTTTCATACGAACAAAGCACAAAAAAGACCAAGCTTTGTGTTGAATCGCAGCGTGCAAATGCCAAGCCTGTAACATTCGCAAAAGCGTTCGCGAATGTAAAAGTTGCGCAAAAACTTGTAACTTTTTGCACTGTAGAGTCCACGACCCCCAAGCTCGGAAAGACGAAGAGAGCACCAACATTTGAAGTCTCTCGGTGTTTAATTGCAGCTGAGTTCGATGGTATCCAATCCGTGCGACGTTCTTTTTCCAGTCTGCAAAACTTTTGCGCAAAAATTTGTGTTTGTACGTTATGAGCGCGACAGTGTTTTGCATGCGCTTCGTCTTCTCCACCGCTGCGAAATTTCGCCATTCGCTTACAAGAACAACCAGAAGACGAAGACGAGACGAGTGATAAAGTTCCAAGATCTCTTCACGTTGCAATCGAAGCGAAATTGCAGAAGATCGCCAAGTTTTAAACATTTTGCGGTACATTTTGCGCTCCTGAAGGTGCCAAAATTTGTGAATTTTTGCGCAAATTCGTCGCTGGTTCTTTTGCAGTTGCCAAAATTGCGTCCAAGTGCGGAAATATCGTCCACATTGCGTTTTCTGCCAATAAATCATGGATTTTAACGTTAAAATTCGAATTTGTTGCTGAAATTGAACGACAGACCGCCAACACTCGAAAACGCGCGCAATTTGCAGCTTTTTCCAGCGTCGGAGGAGTCGTGAAACTTGAATTTCGTCAACTGAACTATTGTCATTTTTCTTTCGTGAAATTTGCACAAGAATGTGACGAATTGCAGCTTGGTGCGCTTGTTTTCTAGTGTGAAAATTCACCCATTGGACCCAGCTTGTTGTAATTAACCGCTTAAAGCTACCGGATTGGCGAATATTGTCGCATTTGGTGATAATTGACAGTCGAAATTGACATTTTCGCACTAGATTTTGTACAAGAAATTGCTTGTGAACAGTACGAATTTGTGCTGCCAACTCTCGTTCTTCCCGCTTAAGCTGTGTAAATCGTTGGAATCCTTGGCTGAAAATTACGCGCAAAAGTTCAACTTTTCTGAAATGTAAGAAACTTTTCACAGAAAGAGAGAAAAGTGTGAATTGTTTCCAGCCTCGCAGTCGTCTACGAAGACTTGAATTCACTCTTTTTGTCGTGATTTTAACGCGTAAATTGTTTACACAGCGAAGAATTCGACTTGTCGTACGCCAATTGCTCCAGAAAGTCGTTAAAATGTGAAATTGTACTCTTTCTGCTATGAGAATTTCACAATGTCGTACATTTTGACAATAAGTGGTCACACGTCTCCACTCTATCAGAATATTCTGAAAAAGAATTTCACGTTGATTTTTCATCTTTTTCCGGATAATTGTACGAATAAAAGCAAATTTTTGCCATCGATTAAAAGTTGTAGCTCTTGTATTTGTCTTATACAATAGTAAAGAACGCTCTTGAATGGCTTGGAATTGCTGCTTTTTGTGTTGAATAATTGTCTTCCAAGTAGTGAAAATATCAGCAAATAATAGGGTACGCTTTTTAACCTGATATTCACGAAAAGATTGACGAATTTTCACAATACGACTCCAAGTGTCAAATACTCGTTTAGCCTCATTTTTAAGCCACATTTGAGCACATTTCCGTGTTAATTGATCAAATCTCGCAGTAAAATGCCATTTGGTGAGAATTTGATGACTCAAATGTCGTTCGTAGAAATTTACGGCGCAAATTTCATCTCGCTGTTTTTTTCTTAAAATTGTTAAAAATTGTTGCCAGGAGACAAAACTTTTAGAAATTATTTGATTTTTCCACTTTGTTGTAGCGTTTCTCGTCTGTCGTTTATTGACTGTAAATTGCATCCAAGAGATGAAAACTCGGTGTTCTTGCTGATGACTCCAAAGTCTTCGAACTTGTAGCAAAAGTTCCTCATTGCGTCTTCGTGACTGTAAAAACTCCTTCCAAGCTCCGAAATGTAGCGGTAGTAGACAAAAATAACGGAAAACGGCTGCTTTCTTCTTCAAATTTCGCATGGAGCTTTTTCCAATTGCAAATATTTTCCAATTTTTAAAATGAAATTTCAATTTTGAAGAAGTTGAGAGAGTGAGAGCACGTTTTAACGTCTTTTCCATCAATTTTTGGACGCGAACGTACTCTTTCCACTGCTGAAGTTTCTTCCGAGTTCGAAAATTCACCATAAAAACAATTCGAGTTGAATTTTCACATTTACTACGATGTCTATGGGCCACGAACGCTTTCCAGGACGATAATATCGTGATTTTGACGTAGTTTCTGCTCATCGCTAGTACACACAAATGTGATGCTCTCAAACGCTTCTTCGTCTGAGCATTAAGCTTCAAACAGTCGATAGTCCACTTAATTTTCAGTTTTTCGAGGGAATTTCTCGCTTTGTCGACCATTTTCGCCATCTTTTCCATGTTTAACCACCAATTTGACCACGAAAGAAAGGAAAAACGTACTGAATTGACTTGATAGTGATTCTGAGCTAGTTGAGATTGCAATTTCTGCTGTTTTCGTGTTTGTTTGTACACAAATAAACGTTGAAAAATGCGTTTTAGCAGCGTCTGACGCCATCGAGCGAGTGATTTGGCTATCAAATGACTGCGTTGATGTTGATTAAGACGCAGAGAGTTCCAACAACGAACCGCTCGCTTGACTTTAAAGTGCAAAAGTTGATCTTGAATTTCCAGGATTCGATGTTGATAATTACACGAAAAATGCCAAATTTGCTTCCAAGTTTTAAAGTGAAACTCAAGAACTCGCTGATGCGACGTGAAAAGCGTCGAATGAAGCAAAAGACGATGTCGTTTTCGAATTCTCCACGTCGTTTTCCAGTTGTAAAAACTCACGAAAAGTTGTCGATTTCGCCACTTTAAAGTGACATTTGACAGTTTTTCGCGTTGTTCTCGTCTAAGTTTTAGTGCAAATCTCCAATTTGTCCATCGCCGTCTGCAACTCATTTGTCGAATTCTTTCGCTCTTCTTCAAAAGTTGATGATTAACTGCTCTTAACTCCTTCCACTGTCGAAAACAAGTTTGAAGATGAAAAAGAGCTCGCATTTCTTTAAGTTTCGCTGCTTTTTCACGGTTTTGCTTTGAATGAAGAGCAAATTGTCTCCATAATTGAAATGTACGCAACTTTCTGTGTGTGAAAAGCTGGATTTCAGCGAAACGAGCAGCATTTTGCTCCTGAAACTTCCGTCTCCAAGATCTCCACATTGAATTCATTAAACTCTGACGAAGAGAAAACTTTAATTCTTCTCCACGCAGTCGCCATTCTCGCAATAAACGCACATATTTACACCATTTTAACAAAACAATTCGTTTTCTAACACTTCGTTTCTTCTGTAGGAGATTTTCAACTTTCAGTAGATTTTGCTGCTGGAAATGTAAATTTCCCAATAAGAAATTCCAATAAATTGACAATATTCTCAATCTTCTTAACTTTTGAAATTCACCAAAAGTTGAATAAATTTCCGATTTCTTCGCTGTATATTGCTTCCAACAGGTAAAAACCTTCGCAAAAAGATGAAAATTGTACGCAGAAGTCAAATAACGCGTTAAACTTCGGCTACATGTGCGTTTTCGCCAAAATTTCCAAATATTTAATCGGCGAATTTGAAAAACACTAGCAATATTTTTTTCATCCAAAAATGAAGTTTCGCGATAGTAAATTTGCCAATTCCGAAAGCAAATGCGAATTTGTGTTGTGGAACGCGTTGTCAGTGCTTCAGCCAATCGTTTTCTTAAAATTATTTGAGTTTCTGTCCAGGTCGACCAAGAAACGAACATTTGAGTGAGATTTCGTCGCTGACGAAACCGATCAAAGCGAATTTTCCGTTCCCGAAAGCTTTTACAGCGTTCAATCGAGCGTTTCCAGCTCTGAAAAAGTCGTTTTTGTTGAAATTGACAAGAAACTTCCGAAAACACGTGAATTAGCGCTCTTGACGACTGTTTTCGCTCTTTTTTAAACTTCCATTGATTGAAAACGCGTCGCTTTCGCGCCATTTCGTACTGATTTCTCTCCGCTTTCTTAAACTCTGCAACATTCTGCCAGGACAGCAAAATGTTGCGTGAAAGTCGCTTTTTGTGATATTGAACAGCTCGAATTTGCTGCTTTTTCACTTGAAAAAGGCGTCTCCAGTGCTGTAAACACTTTCTCGTTTGTGAACGACTACAACGTTGAGCAATCCATTGCGCTCGATCAGCCGAACACTTTTGCGCTTCAGTGAACATTCGCCATTGTTGAAAAATCCATTGCGCTCGATCAGCCGAACACTTTTGCGCTTCAGTGAACATTCGCCATTGTTGAATACACTGAAACGCCGTCTCCAGCACTGCAGCACGCTGTTTAATGATCATTTGCACTCGAAAACGCTTCCTTTTGCAGGCTTTTTCCTGCCACCTTTTCAGCAACTGTTTCATTGCCCAGATCCACCATTTTTGTGCAAAACTCTTGAGAATTTTCACGTCTACTGTCATTCGTCGTAAAACACTCAACGGAAGAGCTCGAGGGCTTTCTGTAGTGTGAAAAGTGAACTTTTCAGGCAAACTCAACGTGATCCAGTGGAAAAGCGCGTAAATGCAAATCGGAGGCGTCAATTGCTGCAATTTGCGCTGATTTACGAGCTGTTTTACCGCTTGAGTTGCTCGCCACTGCTCAATTGACGTCGTGATCATTGGGCATTTACGTTCGCCTGCAGCCACACGCTCTTTTGCACAACCTTTTGCGGTTAATGGCGAAATTTCTTCAATCTTCGACAACATTTCGGGTGCTATTGTCAAATTTGCAGAAAAATTCCTTTTTTCGGCATTGAAAGATGATATTTGTATCGGAGAATCGAGTGCCAACATATCTCCAAATTTATCTTGATTACGAGTCTTTTGTAGTGGTGTAGAATGTTCAGATACAAGAGAAGGTTGACGTACATGACTCACTTTACTATCAGTCCATTGTCGTTGAGAAATTTCGCTCTTGTTACAGTTGACGTACATGACTCACTTTACTATCAGTCCATTGTCGTTGAGAAATTTCGCTCTTGTTACCGTTAAATTGCGTTTTATACTGCAATTTCTTGACTTTATGTGGTTTATCCAAGTCAAAATTCGCAATCTTTTTACGCCAATCTTTCTCGGGGTTAATCGAGAGTGAAAGTAAATACCGATGATATGTTAAATTGCGTTTTATACTGCAATTTCTTGACTTTATGTGGTTTATCCAAGTCAAAGGTCGCAATCTTTTTACGCCAATCTTTCTCGGGGTTAATCGAGAGTGAAAGTAAATACCGATGATAAACTGCATCCTCTGGTGGGTTAATACCGTAGCGTTCAAACACATTGTACGAGGCTTGAATTAACTCAATAAGAGAAATTGACTTCAAATCCACAAGTTCTTGACTGCGAGAAGCCTTTGCAGCTCGAGTACGTTCAGCTAGGATGAAGATTTGCGTCAATAAGTTGCAAACCATTTCACGACGTCGTGACTGATTGGATGGAGACATAACTCTCCTAATAATCTTCTAGGGACTTTTGATCTTCTTCTGCAGTTTCGAGACTGCGACGTCAAGAGACGAAAGTCGTTTCAATTAGGAAAAAGACAGTATTAAGAAGGGTTAATTAATGAGTTAAGTCTATGTGAGAAAGTTTAAGCTTAGCAGAGATTAAGATGTTGATATTCAGGACAGCTGTGGCCATGAATAATACACCTAGGAAAGTACTGAGGCTTTTAATCTGGTCAAAATCGATTCCTGCTGCCATCTCCATGACGACACACAAGTAATCTACTAGGATTTCCACTGCGAATTGGAATGCTAACATTATCACTTGAATAAACCTCTTTCTTCCAAGATCAAAGTCAGAGAACCCAGTACTGGATTCAAGTTGAAATGAAGGATAGAACGGATGACCAACATACCAGAAGATAATCGACTGAGAGTAACGATAGCGATATACTCAGCGTACATATCAGCAGTTAATTCGGCAAGAGAGAACTTGTCGTCGCCATAACTCAAATTCCACCTTTAAAGCCGCTTTTAGCCCGCTTTTTAAAGAAATTTTGCTGTAATTTCATGTTTAATTAAAACTGTAAATCGGCGCTTAATTGACCAGAGCACAAAAGCAGCTTTTGTAACACGTAAACAAAGACCATTGCAATTGTACCCATTACGAGAAAAAGTTTGTTTGTGTACCAAGTAGAACGACTCGCGTTTGGGTATCAAGCAGTACAGCAGAGAAGGAAACAGTGGAAGGCAAGCATGACAGGTAATACTTACATGTGGTATTAATAATACTTATTAATAATACTTACTACGGTAAAATAAAGAGAAGAATAAAACTTTACTACTAAAACAGTGCCGTACTTAGCAGTTACTTCACTACATCGCGTGTACACTAACTAAGCATAGGTCAGCACAACCGACTTATCATGGTTAAACCATCCAGCATACAAATTCCTATACTGCGATATTTCGGACTTCCATTGGTTGGTGTTGCTGCTTCAGCCTTTAGCGCCATTCGAGCCGCGACTTCCGTCTCCATCGCCAGTACTTCTCCAAAAGCTCCAAAACAACAAGCTAAGATGGTGCGTCCGTAGCGAGTTTCTTCTCATTGAAACGCCATACAACAGTCACTAAAAACACCGTTTTATTATCATTTCAGGCCGGTGACAAGAGCAACAATGCCATGCGTGACATTAACGTCGACAAGCTCGTGATCAACTGCTGTGTTGGCGAGTCTGGTGACAAGCTGACCCGTGCTGCCCGTGTGCTCGAGCAGCTGACTGGCCAGAAGCCGGTGTACTCCAAGGGTAAGCTTTTTCTCTAGTAAAAAAAGCAAAGAACCGCCTTAACGGGCTACTTACCCGGGCCATCCCTTCATTGGGCTGTGCCTTAAAATCCTACGGCCTTTCCGGGTGTCGGGAGACTTTGTATGAAGTTTTCTGGTTCATCCCCGATCGCGCTCGTCAATTTGAGTACAACGGGCTTTGAAAGAGGCTCACGAGAACTCTATTCAGCGACACGCACACATCAATGATCTTGGAGGTTGGTGTCCAGTCCTTTATGCCATCGTAACCTGGTGGCAGAGGCGCGTGCTCGCTGTAGGATTTTTTGTATAGAGGCGTTATCCTGCCTCTTATACAATAAGTTTACGGTAAGCTGTCTGGTACAGGTTATACTGACGCTATTGTTGAATGGTTTTTTTCTTATCCAGCCCGTTACACGGTCCGTTCGTTCGGTATCCGTCGTAATGAAAAGATCTCGTGCCACGTGACGATCCGTGGAGAGCTCGCTGGTGAGATCCTGGACCGTGGTCTTAAGGTGAAGGAGTACGAGCTGCTACGTAAGAACTTCTCTGAGACGGGCAACTTTGGCTTCGGTATCCAGGAGCACATTGACCTGGGAATCAAATACGACCCGTCCACGGGCATTTACGGCATGGACTTCTTCGTTGTGCTTAAGCGTCCGGGTGCCCGTGTGGCTCGTCGTAAAATGCAGCAGTCGCGTGTGGGCCACCCACACCGTCTCTCGAAGGACGACGCCATCAACTGGTTCCAGACCAAGTACGAGGGTATTGTGCTGGACGCCCCTCGCAACTAAGCGCAATAGTTTGTGCTGCTTAGCTTGCTAGGGATGATGGCCAACCTTTTGCCTTGTAATCGGAGGCTAATCCAGAATGGAGAGTTCTATACCTACAATTACTGCTTTGTTACCTTTTTCCAATGCTTCATAGTAAAAGTAAGACGTTACTGATCAA
>JAIKVB010001603.1:0-11884 GCA_024679045.1 Phytophthora brassicae
GCACTCGTCTTCGAAGTGCGCGTAACAGCATCGACGATCTTGTCCGCGGGAGAGCTCGCAAAGTGTCGTCGCCAGCGCGCTTACCGACAGCCGCTCATGATCGCGCTCACGAGCCTCCAGAATATCCTCAAACGTGTCCGGCCCTTCGACATTCCAGCGATTCACGAACGCCGTCCAAGCCGTATCCAGCGACTGCATCGTCACGGTACGTGTCACCGTGACGCCTTTCCCGCGCGTCGCTCTCCAGCGCTTGAAGAGCTCCTTCATCGCTTCGTCGTTGCGACCTTCCACGAAGCCACTGCAGTCGTGCAGCGGCCACTTCTGGTGGAGCTCCACGATCGTCGAGATATCCGCGACTCCGTGTCCATCGACGCTCCAAGTCTTCGAATCCCAACTGACTCAGTTTCTCATCTTTAGTGGGGAGTGGTGTGACGGGCTATCGTCACACTTTGCCATCGCACGTTTGCGATGGCCAATCAGAATCTAGAACGAATCTAATGGCTGGGGGGTGTTCGCACCCGATCAATCAATCAGAGTCAAATTTGCCTATTGCTTCCTACGCTTCATCCAGTGTACGCTAGTAACGGGCTCTTACCCCGTTACAGCTTCTCTATCCAACATCTATGTTGGATGCAGGAATCGCTCAATGCCGATAACCCCCAATATTCGATAAATCCATAAGCATAACATTTGGATGGTCTCGGCTAAACCAGATCTCGCCGTCGATGCAAAATGCGGGAGAACACAGTTCGGACTGGACGTTTCCATCAACGGCACTGTTTTCAGAACCCGTACGCGGAGGAGAACGAAAGCACCGCATCTTCATCGTCCCCTGCCTCCAGTAGCAGCTCTGAAGGCAGCTGGGGGATGAATGAGCCGCTCGCACAACATGAGATCAACGCCAATGCAGCTCCCGAAGATGGTGTACAGTCTGGCAGCTTTCTCGGAGAGCATGATTTCAACAGCCGTAACGTACAAGCTGCTGACCATGTCCAAAGCTCATGCAGCCCGGGCTCAAAGGAAGACGGCGCCTACCAGGTTTTACAGAGCCCACGTTGCGAACTAAGCGCTGACACTTGTTTACTCCAATCAGCTTCCTCTCTGAGTAAGGTAAAGTTGCGCAAGCGGTTCGGTCCTAACGAAGACCATATTCTTGCGGTTCAAGTAGGCAAGGACATGCCTTTTGTGGCTAAGCATGGGTCTATTCGAAAGATTTGGCAGTCCGTAGCAGATAAATTATATGCTTGACCTGACTTCAAGATGCAGACGATTCAAGGTGTTACGGCCCAGGCGAGATAAATTATATGCTTGACCTGACTTCAAGATGCAGACGATTCAAGGTGTTACGGCCCAGGCGAGGTTTGAAACTATTTGGTCAAAGTTTCGAAAGTGGGTGAAGATTTCGGCGAGTCTCTCATCGGTGCGCCGAGCCGGAGACTCCATACATTCGAGTCATGACGAGTATAGATGCCAAGGTGGACGATCATGCTCAATCCAAAGCGGACTCCGCTGCTACAACCGCTGGTATAGCTCGAGCGAAAGTCCAAGCCGGCGATGTAGTTAGGACAGCAGCTGTGTCACGCATCAAATTCTGAAAAGGCGGTGCAAGCTCAGCCGATGACGGCTCCGACAAAAAGCCGGCGGGATGCCCTCGAAAGCAACATGCGAGGGCTGTTGCAGAATTAAAGTCTGTCTTGTCTGACATGAAAGCTGAACGATCGAAAACACTTGACGAATTGGTGTAGATGCAAAAAGCTGAGCTGCACCAGCGTCAAATTGAGCTAGAAAACACTTGACGAATTGGTGTAGATGCAAAAAGCTGAGCTGCACCAGCGTCAAATTGAGCTGGAATTTGAGAAATCGGAACGCGAGAAAGAGAGAAAATACCGCCTGGAAGAGCGTCGGGACCGTCAACGCGAGCAAGAAGAACAAAAAATTGCTTACCAGCTTGCTCCATATCATTCAGGCGAAACAAAGCTAGACTACTAGAGAGAAAAAAATTGCTTACCAGCTTGCTCCATATCATTCAGGCGAAACAAAGCTAGACTACTAGAGAGAAGCATTAGTATGACGAGTCTTACGGAAGTAGTCCTCAACACTGGGTGGAAAGCAGTTGAAGTAGTCACTTATCTGATTGCCACCTTGCATGCATGTAGCAGCATTTGTCAGCAACACTGCCACACGCACCATTCGAGCGACTGGAGTGAGCAAGAGCTGGTGTTTCTTATTCCAATCAATGAACGCCCATTTTCCTTTTACGATGCCGAATAGCCACTCGACTGAAACGCGAACCATACTCACGACCTCATTAAATCGCTTCTCGGCGGTGCGGGTTTGGGCATTTTGAAACGGACTGCACAACATCTTATCGATCCCATACCCAGGATCACCGTAGAATACCACACCCAACTGCTGAATTGCCGGATGGTCTTCAAGGTTAGATAGAAGCATAATTTGGCGTAGCATAGTAGAATCATGCAGCCGTCCTTCAATCGGTTAAAAAACGATATACACAACCCTGCGAATAGCAATTAATTGTTTTTAACTCACCGATATCAACATAAACCCTTCTAGAACAAACCTCCTATGACGTACCATCGGGGGTACACACGCCCTGGTAGTTTAGGTAATGGCGTCGTTTATGGCCGCTGTAACAAGTATTTTGAAGGTTTTCGCGGTCGTCGACCGGAACGCAGTCAAGAGCACTCTGTAGCGCTTGAAACCTTCTTTTTCGCTTTCCCGGGCGGCATATGAAAGCTTTGGTCCGTCAAGGAACATGGAGACTCTGTCGACAACGCCGTTACTCTTATCTGTAACAGCTTGAATGTAAGATGCATGGTGCTCAACGTATACGCGGTCATTAAAGAAGAGCGTGTGCTTCCACTCCTCATCCAGCAAGCAGTCTAAAAGAAACGCAAGCACACTAACTAGATTAGATAAGAACCACATAAAACTTGAATACACAATACTTACACAGCTCTGTGATTATCCGAGAACAGGATGAATCCGATCTACCGAACAGCTTGCAAACTCGAGAGAGCTTCCCTGGATAGGATATGCGATAGCACAACATTGATAGTGCTTCGACACCGAGGACACGGTCAGCTGCAGCTGTGATGAACACGTGAGGAATGTTTAGACGACTGCAAGATGTTTGAGCTCTGAGCATGTGAATCTGAAGTCTTCATCGGCGTTTGCGTCCGGATACGCGTCCACGTCGAAGCGTGTGTTTGGAATAAGAGGCCGCTCGACAAGCGCTGAGGATAGCATCCCAGCGCTTGCATTCTCCACGTCGGCGATCTCGTCAAAAAGCTGAATCAGTAGCAGTAGAGACGCAGAAGTCCCGTGTCGAGCTCGAGCAGGAATCAGACAGTTTTTTATTGCTGATTCTCGAAGCTTCCCTCTAGTGATACCCTTTATAACCAGTACAAATCATGAGGAGAGTTGTTCGAGCAAACGCTACCGAAATAACTAGTTTTATGTTTGTAGGTTGCAGGTTAGTTCGATTCCTGCAAACTACATCCAACATTCGCTCTGAAAGCTCTCTATTGTCTCGAAAATTGAAAATATTTTATCGATATTTTAGGGGATAAATCGTGCGGAATCATACCAATTGTATCCATGGTGCGTGATGTTTGTCGTCATCCAGTTAGAGCTCAGTTTACTGTAAATTTCAGTACCTTATTGGCGAAAAATGCGAGATTCTGAACTAAGAGCATCGCGGTAAATTGCTGTTCGGACCTAATAAGTGCACCTCAATTTGGGCAATACAAATGCGTCACTTATTTCCGGCCACAGTTTTTTATTCTGGTTTCGGTCGTCGTTTTTGGCATCTGTTTGTGAGCGCGGATAAAAACAGACCAAGAGGGTGTATAAAACCCAACATGGTTAAATTCGTTTGGGTAGGTTATGGATGAATATCATCCCTTATCCGACCAAACCTATTCTTTGTATAGAGTGAAGCCGTTCATAATGGCCAATCATCGACTTAATATTATTAACACCCAATCAAATATTTTTTTGCTCACACTTTTGGTCAATCATTTTAGTTAGGGTTCGGTAGGTCCTCTATGATGGCCTATCTGACGTTTCGGGTCGGAGGGGAGCGGAAAATATGTGTATGCCAATACAAACACTAAGTAAAAGACGTATCACACGCATATTTTCATTTTATCCGACGTAGCGGACTGGTGCAATCATTGCAACACGATACAGCCTTCCACGATACCTCCTTATTTTACACTTATAACATTCGACCATTTAAAGCTTCCAACACGTACAGGAACACGACAATTTAACCACAAACATAGTGAGTATTAAGAAAAGTGTATATGAGCCACGACACTTTAACGCAAAAGCTGAAAGTATTTCGAGGAAAATAAATGTACATGTACTGCTACTTATATCGTTAATCTCCCTATAATCTATAACCTACATCAACGAGCCTCCGTCTCCAAAGCCGTATCTCCCTGGGGCCCTTAACTCCCGCTTACGTCCTCCTCTGTACCCCCAAGCTATCCACGATACTATACTCATTGATGCTGCCGTCCTCCACAGCCATCCTTCTCTGCCGGCCAATCGTCGCTTTTTGTCGTTGTCTTCTGTACACTCTGTCTTCATTCCATCACTGCTGTTGATGTACCTCGCTTCGCCTACTCTGATTGGGCCCTCTCTAGCTACGGCCGTCTTCTGGTCTCCTCCAAAGCCGCTCTCCACCTCAACCAGAGCCATCTCCGCCACGAGTTAGTGAATGAATGTGAATATATAAGAAACATATTAACCTCACAGCAATTGGTTATCTGTCGAATATACCCGAAAAATATCCTTGTCGAGAACACCCGAAAAAACCTTGTCGAGAATACCCGAAAACCTTGTCGAGAATACCCGAAGAACCTTGTCGAGAATTCCCGAAAAACCTTGTCGAGTATACCCGAAAAATTTCCTTGTCGAGAATACCCGAAAAAACCTTGTCGAGAATACCCGAAAAACCTTGTTGAGTATACCCGAAAAATAGCCTTGTCGAGAATACCCGTAAAACCTCATAGCAATTGGTTATCTGACGAGATACCCGAAAACCTTATCGAACATACCTTATCGAGTATATCCGAAAAACTTCCGAGAACAACTGTATCGAATATACCCGGAAAAAAACTAATCGAGTATACCCGAAAAAAGAAAACAAACATTATTACCTGTAGCCATAGACGCACACGTGCTAATCCTCAGCGGACATCACGTCCCAGCCGATTTGCCGTCGCAATCAGCCTTCGAGCTGCTAAGCTGAGACGTTCTCCACGGACACTACGTCCCAGCAGTCCTGCCGCCGGTCTCCGCGGCGCCACGCCACGCCGTAGCCTTTTATCAGACTCCTTCTTCGCTGCATCCACCTTTACTTTTGCCAACTACTCTGCTGAGGCCCTCTCCAGCCGCCATCCGGCCCCACTGCAGCCGCTTTACTCCTCCTCTCCACGAAGATGGCTGGAGAGGAGGAGGAGGGAGAGGAGAGCGGCTGGAAGTTGGCTGCGGTGAGGGCCTGAGGGAGGCTGGGGAGGAGGAAGAGAGTGGCTGGAGAGCGGGAGGTGATCGGCTGCGGTGGAGGTCGTGGTACAGCTTCGGCCTTCACAGCAGCCGCTCTCCCACTCCTATTCAACCGTCCTCCTGTCCTTTCCGTCGTCGCCCTTCGCCCAATCCCCCCCATCACCTGCGACTGTCCTCAGCAGCAGTCCTTTCCCTGGCCGTTGAACCGCGACGGTATTTTTCGTTAGTGAACCACTCAGATCTATTTCTGTATTTGACCAAAAATAAACGATTTGAATTTTGGCCAATTTACTATAGACTTGTACCAATTATTCGGTACAGGTCGGAGAGGTCCTCAAGTCGGAGGAATTATGGTATGGAAGGCACCCAATATCTCAACAGCTGTTCTGTTGAATGTGTCTCAAAATTTCTGAGCAGACGCGCATTTAAGGCACTTTTCATGGGACAGAACTCGTTGGAAACTTATCAAACCCTTTTCGAAGTTTCAATTCAGTTTTTCAAACAGCAAATTAAAATTTGCGGTCTGACTCAAACTCTCTGAGTGCTTCGACTTCAAAACGCTTGACCCGGCCAACAGCCTGTAGGCAGAGTCAAGTGTAGAACAGCGCCTGATGGTCGTCTGAGCAGACTCAGCTAGCGGCTCAACTGACGTCAACAGCCGTAGTTGACACCGCAGTCTGCGGAATACCTGCGCTCCGCGGGTGACCTTGTGTGCGACGCGGACAATGTTCAAAGCTAGATTACCGGGATATTAATTTGTGCTTCAACCATACCAGGAATATTCCAACTCGGTTGGGCTGCTTCCAACTTGTACCGGTAAAAACGGTTTTTGAGGTTTTTTGTTTAACCTCAAATTTATATTTCTCCCGACGGCATCCAGTCGCCCTACAGCCGCCCAGAAGACTCCGACGCCGACCGGCCCCAGTCTCTAGCGCTAGCCGCTCGTGCGCTCTCCGACGCGGGTTGCCCTACAGCCGGGCTCGGGTGCGTACCATTGTGTAGCCTATACGGAATCTCTGTTGTGATGTGCGTGCTGTGCTAAGCTGTGTGCTGTGTTATGTGGTGTGCTATGTTGTTATCTGTGTTGCGGTGCTACAGTGTGTTATATGCTTACGCTATAAGCCATAAGTGTGTTTTGATGAGCTGTGATACGCTCTAGTAGTGTTGCAAGGTGTGTATCTTGTTTGTTTTGCTGGTTTGCTTTAATACGTGCTAAAGCTCCGCTTTTGTGTCTGTGGTGTCATCCAACAGCTTTTTATCTATTTGACTATTATATTGATACCATGCCAACGGAGCTCGTTAGGATGAGCCCAAGCCTTTCTGGTTTGAAGGTGCGGGTTCGAATCCCGCCGTGGGCGTTATTCTTTTGTGTGTCTTCTCGTATGTCTTTATGTATTGTAATATAGGTTCCGATTCTGCACGGCGTATTAACCCAGGACTGTACGTGATATTTAGCCGGTCTAACAATCGATATAGTGTATTATGAATGACAATTAGGTAAAGCAAATGTAAGGTGGACGAGCAGCGCTCGGTTTGGGTCATATGACAGTAATGACTAACCCAGTGCCCACGGAGCTCGAATGGTAGAGCGCCGGACCCTCGCGTCCTGGGGATTGGGTTCAATTCCCGACGTGGGCTATGTTTTTTCTGAGATGTATATTTCTTTTACTATGTAGGCTGACGATCTGTGCCAGCAATATCGGGTTCAGCCGTACGTACCGCAGGTAGTGTTTACCTTTATTATGTCTGTAATGCTGGTAACTTGTTAGATAAAGCGAAGGAACGGTGGAAGGACTGTCTTTGGCGTCGGGTCGACAACATCGCCTTCAAAGTAGCGCTCGCGGTACTGATCAAGAAGGTTTTTCAGGTGTCCAGCCTTATGCAGTGCACGCATGGCTTTGACGACGGAGCCGACTGCGACGGCCTGTGATCCCTGTGCGGCCAAGAATGACAGAGTCCGCTTTTCAGCGTGGACGCCCAAAGCGTGGACGTCAGCCTTGTACCCCGCCGACGCTGTGTCCAGCTTAAAGCCAGAAGGTAAGCAGATCATCATGCACGCTACCGCGTGTCTGGACTCATGAAGGATGGCTTTGCTAACTATTGCTGATTCGTACATGCGTGGCACAACTGTGAACCACTCGAACCACACAGTTGATAGCGCCTTGGAGGCACGTTTGCGTGCGCGCTTCGGCTGCCCTTGGGCAGCGTCTTCGAGAGGCTGCGTAGTACATTGTGTCTTTTCAATAGATCCTGTTTTCGCCTCCAATGCTGTAAGTCGTTCTTCTACTCGAGTTTGGCGTAGCAACAGCTCATCGAGCTGTTGCCACACCTTTCCGAGAAGCTTCAGAACATCGCTTGGTGATTCACTTGTTGTTTCCTTGTCTTCTTGTGTAGGCGTTTGAAATGCAGCACGGAGAGAAATCGACCAGGCTAGCAGCTCTGAGCCGCGCATGTCGAGCACTTCGAGAGCTTCATGGATGCGGACGACGTACGGGCTGTCTGAGCGATGCCGTTTCATGTCCGGGAAGTGCATAATCAGGGTCGCCATAATGACTTTAAGCACGTTCGAGTCCATGTTCCAGAAAGTCGTCGGAAACCCAGTAACCGCGGCGAAGAGGACATTTCCCAGCTTATCCACTCGAGATCGGACGATGCCGTTAAGGGACGATAGATCAGGTAAGTGAGCTCCTGCTTGTGGGTTCCACCCGCTCAACTGACGTGCAACCTGCTGGTCTTCATGTGTTGTGTTCAGCATATAGGAGAACGCCTTGCTCACGCGTGACATGTTCCAGCCCCCGCGCTCTACAACCCAGTGAGGACTAATGCGACTGTCGGCATTAGCGTGCATGGCCCCACCTCGCCGAAAAGAGTGCGAGGTAAGTCCCATTGTGAGTCCACTATCCTTTGCTGTTGGCAATCCACTAACAGTGACTAGCAATCTGTTAATATAGGATTGGGCACCGGGTGCTGTGGTGGTCCGTCGTGGCGGAGCAGAACTAGTACGTGTCTCGTTAAGCTCAAGATCTAACAATGCAATCAGCCCAAGCTCATCATCCTCTTTTGGTGGCTCAGTTGCTGACAGTAAGGGATCGGCAGCAAACTGAGGAAAAATGCGTGAACCTGTAGCTGGTTGTAGGACCAGCGCCACAGCCAGCACGTGGAGTGGGCACGTGAAGGGATCATTAGGATCTTTAAAACGAGATATACCTTGTTGCGAAGCAGTTTTCACTCGCTTAAAGCGGAGGAATATCATACCGCCTGACATACACATACAGCAGGTTAGTTTATGCACATACACCAAATTCAGCAGCATTCTTACCGGGGTACACACATAAATGGGCTTTCTCCAATTGTTCTGCCTCGGAACCTCGACCGTAGAGATACCACATGATAGCTACCAGCGCCGCATCGAGGTAGTCGGAATTGGCCGAGGCGTGCAAGTAGAGAGCCGAGATAATAGTTTTAACATCCTTCTTAGTGCATGGCGGAGCTTGCTTTGTGACCCCTTGCTCGGGCCTCTTCTCGCAATATCGATCTAGAGTAGATAGCATCTTTTGCAGCTTTTTCGCTACCAATTGGCTCTGCTGCGGATAGAGATCCGCAAGCCAGTTCTTGACATTACCAAAGTAAGAGAGAACAGTGTTTTTGGACAGAGCTACGCCTTGCCTTCCTACTTTTTTAATTAAGAACCACCCATATTTATCCAGAATAAAAGTCAAGCTTTTACCTGTGCTGTGCTTAGCAATACGATCCTGGGCTACCACGAGTGTCATCTCCTTCTTCTCGAGGAAGTCCAAAAGGACTTTATAGCCGTTGCTCTGCTTCGCTGGCTGTTGGCCGGAATCAGCAAGGCTACCGACATTTTTTGATCGGCTATACAAAAGCTAAGGCATTTCGAAAGAGTTAGCATAGCAGTGCACTAAGTTGATCACTCGCGTTGGCCATCAACATGTGTACGGCGTTTTACAGTAAACGCAGTACTATGTCGGGGCGCTAGACCTCTCTTCCACAATGATGGTCCAGCTTTTCGCTCATTATTATGGTGCCTCCTAGTCTGCAAACTGGCAATTGACCCCCGATTTCTGCATTGTTGCAGACTTGAGACTTGAGCAGTAGAAATGTCAAAACACTCATCTTGAAGCAGACATTGATTTTCTACCAGTGCTGAGCCAGGCGGGATTCCGTTTCACGTGTCGCAAGCTGCATGAATCTCCGAATTCGTACTGGGTTCACTTTAGCAATTTTACAGTACTTTAATTAACATGAACAGGGCACAAATTGATCAATCTTTATATTACAATGGCGTCTGAGCGCTTCTTCATATCACTACTTCCTACCGGTACTTCCAGTCTTAACACTTAGCTATGCACAGCCATGGACGACTGTTGCGTATTGCGCAGCGCCTGTAGCAAACTCGGAAGACGCGGAGAACCCGTTAGAGAAGCAGGGCTCAAAGTCTTGGGAATAATGAGCATAGGTGGCTCCATCTGACGTGGAAGAGCCTCGTACACTGGTCGCACGGACACTGGAGATGCCGGAGCTGAGCTGTCCCATTTAAGGTGCGCCACGCAGAAGCGCTTGGACTTGCGGCTGCGCATGCAGCCCTTCATCTCGCAGCGCTGGCCGCCGCCGTGAGCCCAGCAGAAGTCGCTGCGGCTCTGAGCCCCCTTGGAGCAGTCAGAGTGTTGGCAGCGACGGCCGCCTCCGTGGCCTCGGCATAGCCCGCGGCTCACTGAGATCTTGTCACAGTCCACAACCTGGCAGCGTTTGCCACTGCTAGCGCCGTTTGCGCCGCGACGACGACGCGTGCGCGTAACGCGCGTATCCTCCAAGTGTTCCGTAAGCTCCTGAGAGTGATGATAGACACTAACGCCGCCCGAGCTGGAGCTGTCCGAGTGGTAAATAGGTGAAGGCGGACTGGGCGTCTCGTAGCGCGAGTTGGCGCGGATGTACTGGGAAAAGGACGAGATTGGCGTCTGAATTTGCGGCTGCTGCTGGTAGGGAAGCGACGAGAGTGCGCGAACGGCATCGAAACGCGCGGTGGCGGACTCAACAGGCGCGAACATGATTGGAGTTTGGGGGGCAGGAATAAGACGCTCCAGGTGCTTAACCAGGTCGTGACCGCGCGGTAGCACGATGGACGAGGAGCGGTCGTTTCCTAACGCGATGGAGATGGAGATGGTCTCGCTCTCCTGTGGTGCCGGCGTGTAAAGCGGCGCGGTTCTTCCATGCATCATCATTATTTCTTCTTTTGCTTAGACTTGAGCTTGGGAGTGCGAATTGTAGAATGAAAGGAAATGGATGAAAGGGGCGTGGGACGGAGGGGATACGGGTGAGGACCTATAACAACATAGTGAGACGAGGTGTATTGTAGAGGTGTCCCCCCTCTCTGAGGCGGGAGCCAGGGAACGTTTTGAGACGAGGGTGCATAGGGTAAGGGTTCCAGCGCCATCAATTAAAACGTAAAACGAGAGCTGTGTCCGCGCTCAGCGCAGAGGAAACCCTACTAAAATCTTACGAACGTTGAGGCGTACCATATTCTTCTCAAGATGAGAGAGAACGCGTTTTTCGTGTAAGGTTTTGTGCGAAAATCCTGTCTCGGCTCATTTTAATCCCTTCGCAGAAAACGACTAACTTACCCTATCCCGTGCACCATCGTTAAATACAATCATCAAGTGTGAGCAAATCGGGGCAACGGCTTTTTAATCTTATGTGTGCCGGCTCAGCCGATTAAGCGCCAATGAACGTCACCCTTACTTCCTGGACCGTCCATCGATGGCTGCTAGTGGGTACAAAACGAACGTTGTTTAATGCCTTCCACCAAGTCAAGCTCCTGCTACGGGTGCTCCAAGCGCTGGAGGAATATGCGGTCGGTGAGAAGGGGACAGTGGGATGTAACCCCTGGCTCAACGAAATAATCACATTTAATATCCAATCACAGTGCACCATTTCGCTACTTTTGCCAGCATTTTAATCTTCATCTGGCGCGATTTGCCTCAAAATTGAAGCATCATTTGTTCATCAAGTTTTTTAAAAAATATGAAATATTTGTCATGCAGGGCCAAGCAAGGGGTGAGTTCTACTGCTCGGTTGCTGTGAGTGGCTTATGCTAGCTCATACCGGTACTTATACTTAGTAAGCATCTCGGCGACCATGCAGACCAACTGTATTCGCAGCTTGCAATGCCGAATTAAACGTAATTAGCAGCCGGTGAAAATTAACATTGGGGGCCACAATATTGCTGGGTTGTTAGTATAATTCACGTATAATACTCCGCACTACAATGGATGGGATTGCAGTTTTCTTCCTCATTATCTTCCGCACTATCTGCTTATTCGAACAATTG